>JAAGAY010144147.1:23707-130378 GCA_011801015.1 Ardeotis arabs
CAGTGGAACTGGTTATTTCTTTATGTGCAGGCTGGCTCTGAAGCAAGCCCAGTAAAACGGATGACATTCCCTGTGGTAAACCAACCTCTTTCATATAAAACCAGTTTGATCTGGGGGTCCCAGCTTGAACAAAAGCTGACTTGAGCAGTTTAAAAGTTCAAGTGAAGTGCATGAGGGAGCTCCCAGTAAAGTTCAGCATGACTGATGGTCTCTGCTACGGAGACGTACAAGAACTGGAGTTTAAAAGGTTTTCCCATCACAAGCTTTTATCACTTCCAAGACAGAAGACGTGAGATGCCCCTGCATTGTGCCTGGCAAGAACCCAATCTCATTAACCTTTCACACCTGTGAATGCCATCTCTTCATAAAACGTGATGACATCCATTTGTAGGGCTGACTGCAACGGAGTAATGCATTACAAAATAATCACACAACTATTTATTTTAAGCACCCCCACTACTTTGGCCAAACATAGCAAAGGCACCCTGAACAAGAAGTACCTACCACCACCTCTGCCTTATCTTTTCAGCATGTCTGAACAGGAGATTAATTTCTCTGATACCTCTATTTAACACAATAACAGAAAGAAAATAGCTACTCTAGGGGGATGTGGTATCTGAGTGTTTTGACATGCCTCCTTGTCTCTTTAGGCTCTCGCACTATATCAATTTCTGTGATACCTGAATACCTTTTGACCTTCTACAAGATGAAAAATCATTCTTTCCCCTGTTTTTTTTTTGAAGTGTTAATTAAAACACCCTCTCAGTGCATGTCAAAAAATCACCTACTAAGCAAGGGCCAGTAGATACTAGTTAGCAGCATTCCTTAAAAATGCTTTCCCAAAGAGCTGGCTTGGCTTCCACGCAGTGACTGTCTCAGTACAAACCTGTGCTTTGAAGAAGAAAAATCTCAAACTCTTCACAAGAAGGCAGATACCTATAGTCATGGAGAGGTTTAAGGCTACATGCTGTCAGCTGTGCTATCTTCTCCCCCTTGGCACCTCAATACTATTTGGCAGTGGAATTCACAATAATTAAATCACAGTCCCATGACCTCACATGATTAGAGAAACTCTTCCATAGCAAGTACCAGCACAAATCATGCCAGGACTCAAACAATGGCTTCTTTGGAAGGCTAGTCTTCGAGAAGATTATGTATGACTTCCCAGCCTCGGTCCAAGTGACTGTCAGAGCTCTGGATTTCTGCTTCCCTTCTTTGTTTCCAAGCTCCTTTCTTGTAACTCCCACCCCAGGCTCCATACACTGAAACCCTCTCCTCTGCTGACCCCTCTACGCTTCACCACGATGAGGAGACTCAAGGTGTCCAGCTCTCACGGAGCTCCACAAAGCACAAAAACACCTCTGGAGAGCTGATCTGACATCCCAAAGGGGCGTCCAGAGAACATTTTTCTTGGATTTCTTTAGGCAAAGTGATAAAGTCCACCCTCCTTTGCCCCCAGACAGGGACTTCAAGAATAATTTTAAGTTCAAAGGCTGCCAATTAAAGTTCTCCTTCTCTCTCACCTGCCACCCCTTCCCCCTCTGACTAATTTCAACTGCATTAAGTCATTTTTCTCCCAGCTCCAATCCCAGCATGTCTGCTGGCATAGTTTCAGCTATTTGGGAGTTGCCCGGAGGCAGTGGACACTGAGATTCCACCTCACCTGCCGTTAGCTGCTCCTCAGCGCTGTTCGGAGCTGCGAGCGGGTCGCACACGACTGCAGCAAAACCTCTTTGCACGCCTGCCAGAGCACCAATGCGCGTGTGCACGCAGGTGGTGAATGGGATGCTCGTGAAGTGCCATGTGCTGGACAGTTCATTCATGTTAGAACTGGGAAAACACCCCAGAACAGAGTTTTAAATCATTGTTTTTTCTTCAAAAAGCCTTCACTGACAAAATGTTTTCCATTAATTACAGTGGCCACATCTAGAAATCACAATAGGGTATTTGCAATAATTATTTCTTCTTTTTTTTTCTGTCATTGTAAAGTAATCTCTTCATTCTCACCTGTTATGATGCTTTCTTTAGAAATAATAGATGGAGAGTAAATAATCTGAATCTTCTCTGTATTCAGTAACACAAATTAAGTAAAGAAGGTTCAATACCCTTTTTCTGCAAGAGTGTTGATCTAGTTCTCTTTTCCTTTACACGTGAGTCAAAAATCAAGAATGGATTATATACAGACTTAGATCTGGATGGAAGGGACAGAAAAAAACCACCCTGTAAGCATGGAATGAATTCCAATTTAAATCCTTATGGATTTATCCCAGGAAATACCCTGAATTGGATGTCATTGTTCTCACCAGTTGTCAACTGATCCTAAAGTCCTAAGGTGGTGGATTATATTGAGACACATGTTCACAGAAAGCTCATAACTAAAATGAACAATTTCAAATAAAAAAAAAAAAAAGAGGAAAGATATGGCAAAAGGGTGCATTTCTGACCTCACTGCTCTTTGCAGTCTCCTAATCTGCAGTAGCGTGAACTTTCCACTTGATTTATTTTTTTTTTCACTTCTGCAGCAAATATTAAGATAAACACTTGAATCGATCCCTGGAAATATTCCTGTTTAATTAAGTTTATTAGGCAGCAATTTCCAGAAGGCAGTATCAGAGGGAACAATCCGGCGCTGTCAGTGGGGGACATAAAGCAGGTGACCCACCAGGCGTTTTACGGCACCCAGCAGTTTGCTCGTTTGGTTTTTATCTGTCCTATTACACATCTTCACCACGGTGCTTCCTATGAATCACACACTAAATACCCCCTGTGCAGCAGCTCACACATAAAAGTTATGTGGCAAGGAAGAAGCAATTGCCTACCACCCACTTCAGCTATTTATAACTAACGAAAACACAAGGCGTCCCTATTAATTAACATCTATTGAAGAGCACGTTAAACGGTGCCATAACTGCTGACAGGGGAAAGGAGCTGGTTTGTTGACATGTCACTTAACGCAGATACTAATAAGATGCTTCTTATTTTCAGGTAATTAATTTCTGAGAAGAAAAGGAAAATCTCTTATAACCTGAAGGGATTTATTACCAGTTTTATATTAAAGCATGTGTAAACATACATGGCTTTTTTTGTGATGCATACAAATTATCTTTCTAGAATGGCCAGGCGCTCTCCAAAAAAGAGAAGGAATGAATATGGAAATATTAGAAAAAAATAAAACCACATAAGCCTTGAATGCTTCAAGAAATTGGTGAAGGGCTGATGGCCACCGAATTCAATGGCGTGATACGAAACGCCATGGGCACAGGATTTTTGGTAGCAGCTGTTGGTAGCAGGCTGTGCGGGGAAGGACAACTTCGTTACCCTACATCTGGGCCACATTCCCCTCAGATATACCACTAAAGCTGTCACACAAATAACAGGAAATTTTGGCACGTGGGAAGAAGCCTTTTGAACCTGCACTAATTCCAGTTTTATTGTCCTAAAAGGTCATCCCACAGTACCTGTTTTTGGTGGAATGGAACCAGGTTGTGACGGGTTTATGCCTTTCAGGGCGCACTTTGTCAAACAAGGAGAAGGGTGCAAGTGAATTTTAACAAGGATTTTTTTTTTCCTGCCTTTTCTTTTCCTCTTCCTCCCAGTTTTTAAGGTTAGGGGTGAAGGACAGGCAAAACACTAAATGCAGAGTTTTCCTGAAGTTTGTGCTGTGCAGTTGTCAGCTGGGTGTTATCTTACCAGCGCTGCCCGAGACACAAACCACGCGCAGAGGTAAAAGGTCTGCAGCAGGCAGGCAGACCCTCAGCAGTTCACAGAGCTGGGGGTCCGGGCAGAAACAGGATCCATAAAAATGATTTGGGTGGGAGGGGAGAAGGCGAGAAGAGAGTGTGCAAGGCATCTGTAACACAGCCTGGGAGGTAAAGCCTTCTGGAAACTCAGAGGTGACCCAAACCTGGAATAAAAATAGAAGATGGGAGATCCTCGGCTCACGCTCCGTGGGGATCAAAGCCACGGAGGAGCAGGAGGGACGGTGCAGGCGGAGGCAGCGGGGCAGGGAGCAAGCGCTGCAAGAACGCACGTCTCTCATTTCTGCAAAGCCAGCTCAGGTTTCCTGGCTGTCCCAGTGCTTGCAGCGGGAATGCTTCGCCTAGCGTGAACACTTTGGAAAGTCCCAGCTATATTTCCATCGCGCCATTTCTCTGACCCCAGGTTCTGCACACCAGCCTGCCCCATGGCCTGGATGCTGAACTTGCAGGTTTGCAGAAAGGAGAGTAAATTTATCCAGACTTGAAGGTAGCTCTTCAAATATAATTAAATAGAAATTAAATTGCATGGCACAACGTAAACACGGTCCTTGTGCCTTTCAGGGTGAGCAATCAGGAAAAGTTGTATGGCCAGGCATTGCCCAGTGGGGGACATGAAGTAAAGCATTTGCCAAAACTTTAAGATATGACTTAAACAGCGTATCAATCCATAAAACTGTAATGTAGATGAAGAATATATTAATTATTTCTACATGCTGTAATTTCCAGACGTGTGTGTAAGAGGCCTCCAGCCAAGGCCATGCTCTGCACCGATCTGATGCGCTACCATTTGCCTCCTCTACCTCAAACTGCCATGGATTTTGACAGAGATGCATCTGCAGGGGGACTGTAACTGGAAATCGGATGAAATCAGCCAAGACTACAAAAGCCTGTGCCAGCAGAAGGCACGCAGTCCTCATGAGAGCCATGCAATGGCTGTGTCAATACTCCTGCTTTCCACACACGGAGCATCTTGCGGGTACTGTAACAAGTCAAGGCAACGTACAGTCAGTGTATAGCCGAAGTTTCTAAATACCAGATGTCACATTACGTCACTTTGGAGTGAGTAATGCTCCCTCATGTTATGCAATGTTATGAGCAGTAGCCTGTTATTTCAAAAGTTGCCAAGAGAAAAGCTCTGAATTTTTAGAGGTTTGGGGTTTTGTTTTGTTTTTACAGTCATTATTTTTGCAACCGGATAGGGTTCCCTTTTTATTTACCTACAACATTGTAATCTACTTCCCCTGAAGAGTGGATGGAAGTGCTTTCAAAACTGCGGGCGTGAAAAGCAAGTCAATTTTTTATTGGGTACTAGGCAAGGCAAGTGGTAAATAACAGCCTTGCTAAGTGGTTGATGGGAAGAGCAGTGCCAGTATTTTCTACTCATAGAATCACATGCTCTTTCTGCTCACAGATGCGTTTGCTCTAGAACAGTTTTTCACACACACTTAAAATATTTCATATTCCTGCACTGGTAACAAACCAGTTTCTGCAACCTATCGGCCTCTCTGCTGGTTGGGAATGATGGAGTAAGCCAGCAGATGAGCAGAGAAAACACAGACTAGGTGAAATTGCAAGTTCAGACCTTCAAAAATCAAGGAACTGGCTTGCTGGTATCGCGTCTGGCACCAGCTGAAGTCACTGGGACCACGTCTGCATAGCAAGAGAGAAAGCCTGTACGAGGATGCTGAGCACGGATCAGTAGTGGAGTGCAGATGACAGACTGGATGTGCGTCAAGCATAAAAGGTGGGTTCATCTTCCCTGACTGTAGGCATCTACATTTGAAATGTCTCCACTTGAGTCTTCTCCTAGTCTGCTATTTGAGTTCACAAAGATAAACAGACACATTACACCCAATTTACCCCTCATCTGACTTACATTAGCCGCCTTAGGGACACACAACAAAATCAGTCCCACCCAACAACATAATAAGAATAAACTTTAGGATAGGCTTTGACGTGTGAATGGGTATGAGGCAGCAATGACGACCTTTCCGCTGATTCCAACAGGAAGCTGAATTCACCTGTTTTACCCCAAATCCCTAAGCAGCTTTGATGAGCGGTTTCATACAAAACAGTCGCAATTGCAAGATGTCGCCTCACGAATACAGTGCCTCAACTTCGCAGTTTTGCTCCAGTTGCAGCAAAACATCTGAGGTTTCCAGTGAGGAAAATATGGTGTGAAAATGTGTGGAGCCTCTCCCTCCTCTGGAAAAGGATTCAGGGAGCAGCTGAACCTACACATCCAAGGACTCCTGGGAGCGTCAGAGCATTGCAGCCTTTGTTGGTGCCAGACATTCCCAAGATGTGGGTTCTGAGGAATGAATAATTCGAATTGCTTCATCTATCTGCTGAACGTACTCCTTTAAATAAAGTGATGTGTGTGTAGTAACGGAGCAGGGCAGGAACCTGGGTTTCCTTTTGCTTTTAAGGTCAAAGATTGAATCATGTGCTAACTGCTGTTGCAAGCTCTGCCTTTTAAACGTGCCCAGAATTACGACCTTTCAATTCTAGTCTAAATACCGGGTTCAGTTATAGGATCATCTCAGTGCCCCGTGCGTGATTTATAAAGTCACGTGTCCGTGAGTAGTAAAAGGGATTTACAGCAGATTGTAGGTCAAAAGGGTTAGGGCACACTGGAAATATTGAAAACAGAAATAAATTTAGCATAAATGAATGTACTAGATATTGAGTGGACGCCAAAGCATGTATGGGATTTAAGCCATTGTTTTCTATGGTCCTGAGCCAAAGTACAATGTATAATGGTCCCAGATTGGTGGATTTATGCGTGAAAGATTTAAAAAAAACCAGTAATCAAAGCTTCTAAAAAAAGAGAAAGAATCCAAATGTCACTGCTCTGATAAACATTCAAACTAATCCAAATCTAGATCTCAAAGGGAAAGAGAAATCTTTCAACAGGTAGATTTATACACTTCAGAGAATTTCTACAAAAAGCTGTTTACATTTTGTCTTCTGCTCAGAAAAATCCAAATCTCTCTCTCACCTCTACATGCTTGGGCTGCATTTAGCATTGTAATTTCATCCTGCAAAATCAGCAGTTTATTTAATTCTTTGCAAAGCACAACTGCCCAGAACACACAGGGTCCAGCTCTGAAATGTTTCAGTAATGAGGAGATAGCTTAATTATGTGATTCTGATAAGAAACTAGAGGCAAGCACTTGACTTGTTCTTTGTCTCACCTGATTCTCCTCTCTCACCCATTTTGATGAAACAGTTAAAAAAGAAAAACACAGCCAAGAAGATAAAATAAAATCTTAACTAACACGGCATCTTACGTATTTTCCAAATTCTTTGCTGCCAGCAATAACAGAAGAAAAGCCTCGGTGACGCAGGAGCTTCAGACCCCAGAATACCTGCGGGCGCAGGAGATAAGCCACCATGTCTCACAGTAACTTTCTCTCCACCTCTTTTCTGACTCAGTTCTGCTGCAAAAGAACTCTGGCTTTCAGGTTTTTATAGCCAAAGGTTCCCATTTTCCTCCCTTCCAGCCGGTTCTGCATGGGGACTAAAGGAAGGGTCCCATGCCAGTTTTCCACCCCCCCTTCCTCCTGCCCCCATCTTTCATTTTCAGACAGTACGTAGCTGCTGCCGGGAGAGTTTTCTCACGTGTGCTATTTCAGTCTGATGTGTCCATCCTTCTTTGGCTTTCCTTGTTTTTAATATCCACCTTCCTGTCCTTCACAACACTGCCCTTCCTCTCCCTCTTTCCTGGTTTTGTTTGATGACACCCATCTCTCATGTCTTCCAGAGACACAGCGCTTTAACACTGCTTTTGCTGGTTATTCACACCCTTCAGTAAACACAAGGGAATTAGGAAAATAAAACTTCTGACGGCATCTAAGGGCGCTTCAGTAACACATGGTGCCCTCTTGCCTCAGGCCTCTTCAGCTCCAGTGCTTTGCGAGCAGAACCGTACTGGGTATGAGTGCAGCTTTCACCCCAGAAAAGCTGATGAAAATCCTTCACAGTTACAGCGATCTCTCTTATTTTGCTTTTGCAAAGTGGAATGAACTACCCAGGTAAAAATACTCTTACACTGGTCCAAGCGGTCATCCCTTTGGCTATGCTGACATCATTTAAACTGACCTCTTCCAAAAATGCTTACATTTCAGAAAGGATAATTCTAACTTTACAGAAAGTGCTACCAGGAGGATGTGAGCCAAGGATGGTAATAGCAGCCCCCACCTTTGCCAGGCCAGTTAATAACCCCCGGCTGGCAGGGGAGGGTGGGAGTAGGTGGTAGGTGGTGCTGCTTCCCCAGCAAAGGAGGCATCCAAGCAGTGACAATGCTAACTGCTTTTTTTTTTTTTTTTCCTTCTTTTATAATAGGACTCAGAGTCACTTTATATCCTTTAAATAATCCAGACTGGCAAAACTTCTGCCCAGGCAGAGCAACACAGGAAACAAATGCCTTTTGTGCACAGCTTTAAATACGCGGTGGTAGCATCAGCACCCGCCTCGCGGCTCTGCTTGAGGAATGAGCTGCAGGCGAGAAGGCGCTGGGCTGTGCGTACGCGGTACCCACCTGCATCAGGCTCCTGACCGCACTCGGCAACGCTGTCTGGCAGGGAAAATTTGTCTTGTGTTTTGTGTGTGCCAGAGCAAGGGCACACACGCGTCTCTGCCAATTTGCCCACAAAAGACACTATGACAAGAGCTCCGTTTTCACAGGAGGAAACGAAAAGTGCATCTAAAAGATGTCTCAAGAGAAAAAATTCACATTGGGCAGATTCTACTGCCTGCAGCCTGTACCAAAAGGATATTTGGGATGTGTCTGTGCCTGGCACAGCCCTTTGTAACTCACTTCAGCAGAATGCATCGGTGTCAGACAGCACCAGGCAGTTCTCACGCAGGTGCAGGATACGACAAACGCGCACTGCAGAGCATCTCCAGTCTCAGGTACCTGTGTCAGGCGGCCGGCCGCACGGACTTTGAGTCTTTTTCTAGGAAGCTGGCGAAGCCGCTGTTTGCAGTGTGCTTTTATGCACTTAATCAGGAGTGGCAGGTTTCTGACCCATGTGTGTTTTGCCCCTGGCAGCTCCGGGGTGGGAGCGGGGATGGGGGTACCCTCCAGAAACGCACAGGAAGAACTGGTCAGACCTTCCTGGAAGTTTGCAGCTGTTAAAACCAGTAAACACCAGAAGTCAGCACACCACCAGTGCAGGCTGAAAAGTAAATACAGGAAGCTGACTAAAAACTGAAACAACAACAATCACCCCTCCCCCTCAGCAAGAAAATAATGACAATTATTTTTTTTTTTTAATCCTCACACCTTGAACAGAGTCAAGTTTGAAATAACACATGCAAAGCCCAGCTCTGTGCTAAGCAGGCTTTCTAAATCATTTTCAAACAAGCCAGGGCTATAGAAAACTAAGGAACAATAGAGCAGAGTTACATGTTTGTTTTAAGCCCCAGAAGCTCCTGCGATGGTTGGATGTTGGAGGAGCAGGAGCTCGCTCCGGGCTTGCTGGCGATTTCCCCTTTGTCTATTCAAGGTAAGCGGCAACAATAACTTCCTGCTCACTCTCCTGTGAAAATACCCTCTGTTTGTGGGTATGAAAATAGCTCCCTGTCCCACAGCACCGCAGCCTCCAGAACACTTCATCCCTGAGCACGGAGCTGCCGGCCAACGGAGGCAAACAGTTGGGGGCACAGCTGATAAATCCCATTTCGAACGCCAGATGCCCCCAAGCTGTATCTACCCGGCAATTTAAAGCACAAAATGCTTAAGAGTCATAGGCCAAGTTCTGAAGGGTATTTGACAACTAAAGAGGAAACACAAGGAAATACTAACTAAGGAAAACCAGTTTGGAGAAGCAGTGTTATTTGTGAATTAAACGCAGCAGAGTCAGGTGGGGTCATTCTGCTACAAGTTCATTTTTGGAAGTTCATCTTTAGGATTTCAGTCCCCTTACCCTAGAGATTTGTGGGTCTTCAGGATGACAATTTTTACCAATTCAGTATTGCAAAAACAAACAATAATGAGAACTTAAAACTAAGATCTAATATATTCTTGTAGCATGTGAGAAAACCAGTGGAATAAGACCTCAGATTCCATAAAGAAAGTTTAAATGTTGATGCAAAAAATTATCAGGAAAAAACCAGAGAGTACTGCAACAAAACTTGTTTGAAATTAATCTCTAGGCAATTGTTCACTTCAGAAAAGTTTCAAGTTTTGTTTCATTATTACTAAAACTAATTCTCTCCATTAAAACAAAACAAAACAAAACAAAACACTAGCACACAAAGAAATGATCACTTCGGTCTGAAAGAATATTCTGCACTTTGGGTCAAACGGTCTGTTTCTGCTGCAAAATAAATAGTCTTTGGCCTTTGTGTGTTCCTGGAAGCTGAAACAAAATTATGTTTGCGTGACACAAGGTGAAGAGTTTTTTCCCTGTGCTTTCCTTTTTCCCAGGCAACCCAAACACCGAGATGTTTGTACACCTCTCCTAAGGATGCCTGTTGGGATTTTCAGGAGCACCTAAGGATCCCTCTGCATTCTTAAGCATTTAAACAGTCTTAAATATAGCCCTAACAATGCCACGAGGCTTTCTCTAAACCTACGTGCTTCTTGACCCAGGATATTGTCAGCTAATCCAGCTGAGACAGAATTGAGGTTTCCCAGCTCTTACCCGACACCACATTTCCAAACGACTGGGCTTTGGCTACGCAAATAACGTACGTTTAGAGCCCCCCTTAAATATTCCCCAGTATGGCTTTCTACAGGGAAACGATAGTTTATGTGACAGTTGCAGGAATCAGCTTTTTGTTGACATCTGTTTTATGAGTCATGACTGCCATGTGCCGTGATGGCAAGCTGCGCCGATATCCTAATAAAAGCACAGCTGATCAATCACCCCGGTACAACGGGGAAGCAGAGCACACGCTCGGCGCGTGCTGCATCACACCTCTGGTTTTACTGGTGGCTCTGTACAACCCATTAAAAGAAAATTATGAGCATCAACCAGCAGCTAAACTGAGTAATATTATTTGCTAAACGCTCAGCTAGAGATACCAGCCAGCTCAGAGATGTGAAGGATTAGCTCAGCCGCAATTATCTTTTCCTTTGAGAATATCTTTCCACCTGCTTCTTAACCTTTTTTTTTTTTCCTATTATCATGTTCACATACGGCTCATGTTCTTAAAGCGGTTAATGAAAATCTTTTGTCCTCCCTCAACCCCTATTTTAGGAACCTCTATTTTTCCTCTTTCCTGGGTCATTCTTAATAGCATCACCAGACACAGAAGGATCTGTTAAGCCTATGAGCAGACGGGGCCGCGACGCGCAGTGGAAGGGGCACCTGAAGGTGAACTGAGTCATGAAGACTCCTACAAAGGAGCAGATGCGTGTAAGCTATGACATCGCCACGAGCCAGGTCCTTACGTGGTACCAGCCCGGCTGTCGCGCTGGAGCAGGCATCTTCCTGCCAGATTTATCGAGATGTTTCGGTGCACCAGTTACGTTGCATTCACATACAGTAGGTGCAGGGAGACAGAAGTAGGTTTGGTTTTTTTTTCCCCTTCAAGCTGGTTATCTTCTTTTTAATGAAAAATCGACTACTCTGAGAAAGCCTCAGATTGCAGAGTAAACTTTACTCCGTGCACAACGCATAGACGACTCCTTTACTGTGTAAGTACCTTCTCCCTAATCCTCAATCTTGTCAATATGTATTTACCCTTAATAACTTGGATCTGGGTCATCACTGTCTTCCATTTGTTTCAGCGTGTCCTAAGCTGCGGCTCTATTTCTGTCCGAGCTCAATGCTTGGTATTCCCCCTAAGACCTGGGCAGTTTCCAGCTTCTGTCTTACAAAATAAAACAAGCTATAAACAAAGACTCTTTCCAGCCAGGCACTGTATTGTGGGCACAAAGGCTTGCCGGTATCTGAAATTTCCCACCCTTAGAAGTATGTCAAAGGTATTTTCACAGCTTCTGCGTGGTGTCATTTCTCCAAAACATCTCAAGTCATTTTCCTTTAGGAGAACATGGAGAAAAAAAAAAAAAAAACCCACACAAAAACCCCTCCAACCCTATAATGCATGTGTCAACAGGTGAGGTCTAAAAATTTCATTAGGAAAAAAAAAAGGGGGGAAGCAGTAACAGCTGCATGCGTGTTTGGAGGAAATCAGAGGGGCACTTTCCATCTGGCATGTGCTCCACAGGCAAAAGAGCTTTTATAAGACTTGGAACTCAAAGACCACTTGTATTTTGGGGAGCAGGCTATTCTTGTACTGCTCATTTTAGGCAGCACAGCAACAGCTACTGTTCAAAATACCCCACCATCCCACCCCAGGAGAGTTCACACTGTAGCTAAAAAAAGTCCAGTTGCATGTGAGAAGGTAGACATGGCCAAGGTGAGAACGTCTTGGTTTTGTTTCAGCCAAAACCTCTTGTGAAATGCTGGACTTGACCTCTCTGTCTCTGAGCTTGAGTATTTTTGCCACTGATCTGGGACCTGACATGAATGAAGGAATCTCTGCTTTCAATCTTTTCAACCTACAGAAGGAACCTACAAAAACGAATGCAGATGATGCAGTGATGCAGATAAATCCTTCCCTTCACCTGAACTGCACCCAGTCCTGCATCATCTGGTGCACAAGCACATGCGATGCCCACACCACAGAGCAAACTGGCTTTGCTTTTCTTATACTATCAGGTTCACCCAGGAAACATTTTTCTTCTGCCATAAAACTTTCTCAGACTTTGACAAAGCAGCTTGTCTGTTATAAAATTAAGTTAAGGCTTCAGAAGAGGTGGGTGCTTGTGAAGGGAGAGGGCAGAGAGCAAAGCAGGGAGCAAGGTAATCACTTCACAGATGGGATGATCCTCAGGTCCTTCCTCTACCCTGCTTGTGCATCCCACCTAAGGGCCACAACCACAACAGACTGTGGGCTTGCCCTCTTTTTGGTTTTAAGGAAAAATTCCATCCGGGAAGTTTTTATCAAATAACATTTTCCTAAAATCAGTACATTGCTATGGAAAGGTTTGTTTCAAGAATTCTGCCTTATCTGACAAAACCTGGGGGGGGGGGTGGGGGGTGTCACACACACCCAGAAACCCCTGCTATGCAATATCTGTGTCACAGCAAGCCCAGGCTGTCCCAGCCACGGCCACTGCTGTGCTCAGCCCTGTACTAATGGAGAACCAAACGCACAGCTCCTGCTCCAAGTAGTTTGCACTCTGTATAAATAAGAGATTGACAGTTGCAAAAGCACAAGGGAGCATTTCTCACTTTCAGCTGTCAGATCTGATTTGGCTCATCAGCTCTCACATCCACTGGATTTTGCGCAATAGTGCTCGTATTTAAACCTGGCATCATCAACTGGCTCGGGATCAGCTGACCACTGCCTGAGATGGTCCTGGGTTTGACGATGTGTCATCACACCGCAGAACAGATTGCATCTTCTAACTCAAGCCGTGACCCAGCAGGACATTGAAACAGATTTCAAACTTTACTCAAGCAAACCCACAAAGCCAAAGGCATTGTGCTGATCTGGCCATATTACCATCTCCATAGCATACTTTTGGGGGACCCAACGCATCACTGCGGCTCAAGCTCTTCACAGGCCATAAACTTTGGTGTGTGACCAGCCAAGGGTCATAAATACTTTGTTCTTTTGGGGTCTCTGTGCAGATGTGTAACCAACTATATTGGTGCCAAAACAGACTGCTGTTTTTCCCCAGTAAATGTTGGGCAGGCAGGCAATTCAAAATTGTTTGGGGTTTTTTTGTTTGTTTTGCTTAAAAACTGAAATGCAGTCAACATTTCAACTTGAAATTGTGATGATCAATTCAGGTTGACACATCAGCAATTCTTCTCTGTAAATCAGAGAGCAGCACAGCAGTGCTTTTCCTGCTTGGTGCCTCTCCTCCAGTTCCTACGACTGATTTTATTTTTCAGAGTATTTATCTTCTCTATGTCCTCTAAAGCAAAGACACCTTACGGAGCTGGGATCTGTTGCGTTAATTGTGCAGAGGTCAGCTCTGCCATGTGAAGGGCTGCTAGCTTATGGGCAATTCAACGTAAGGGAAGGAAAGAAAACAGCACGCTGCTCAGAATAGCAGGAGCACAGAAAGAAATCAGAGGGGTCAAAAGAGACTCTTCAGAAGAGAAATAAAAGCTCTGGCAAGATTGCCTATTTTAAAAACAAGCAACAAATCTGTTTCTCAATGTCCAAGCTGGAAAGGAGCAGACCAGCCGTCACAAAACGCCAGCACAGCAGTTCGTTCCAGCAGGCTCCGTGCTTCCCGGGCTCTGCTGTTCTCACGCCAGACAGGAAGGCAGCAGCTGATCAAACCTGCTAACAGGGCGTTTCGCGCTCGCTCCTCTGCATCCTTCACTGGTCCCCAAAAGCCACCTATGCCACATCATCTGTTATGTGGTAAGCAGCGTGATATTTAATGTATTTGCTTTAATTCAGCTACCTCAACAAAAAAGAAGCTGCAACGAAGGAAATCAGCCAAACCAGTTGCTTAAGCTCGCTGGGAAGGAGCTACATGTACTGGGACTGCTTGTGTTCACCACCCCACATTTGGATGGACACACAGGGTAGCTCAGAGGTCCATCTAGGACATCACCCTCTTTTTGAAGAAAAAAAAGTGTAAGAGAAAAGCAAGCCTACAGCCATACTCTGACAACGTGCCTTCCCAACTTCCCCTGGTCTGCAGCTGGAGTACGCAGATATTCTTGTCCCAACTCCAACCAGCTCATCTAAGTGAGGACAGAGAAGAGAGGAGAAAGGACAGCAAGTGTTTCCAAAGCACTCCGTTCTTCTTGGTTCCAGTGCCAAGAGCCAGAGTGCAAGGCAACTCATACTGGGAATATATCATCCTTAAAATAAAGATGGTCAGGGTGTTTATTTCAATGGTTGCACCCATAGCTGGGGTGGGGGAGTCATTCTGGGATGGGGCATTCCTGCTTATGGTTCCTGCCAACCTTCTTATCTTCCACACCCAGCAAAGGCAGGTTCAGAGAGGTATGGGGAGACAGAACTAAGAGACATGACTTTCAAGAGAGACAGATGTCATTAGTATTTTTAAACTGAGTACCGAACCTCTCAGTGTTGAGATGTTTCCTGTTTCAAGTGCCCTTCTAGGAATCAACCCGCAGCCAGAGGGCAGAGAAGAGCGCTGCTCCTCGTAGGAGGTTTGGTGGATGTTTGTCTAGCCATGGCTTTTTCCATCAGTTATTCAGACTGAGGCATGAAAAATTGATGCAAATATTGGGGAGGGGGAAAGAGAGGACACCTTTGTGTCCAGAATTTCCTAGCAAACTTCAGAAGCAGTTACAAATGGGGCAGGCGGGAATTATGCTGTGTTTCAGTCAGCTTTTGTTTGGCTGGATCACTTTGATTTCAGCATCTCCAGGTGGGACCAACAACGGTGTCTGCACGGTCTGAGCAGACAAGTGCATCAACGTGTGTAAGGGGTTACTGTGTGCATGGTGTAAATGTACGTGTGTGTCTCAGCGGCATTATTCCCGAAAACAATTTCCCAGTGTTTTTCTTTTCACGCTTTTAAATGTAAATGTTGAAAGTTCAGAGAACACTAATAAAATATGAATGATGAACATTCCTCGCTCCCCGGTTTAAAGAACGGCCCATGTCACAAGTAACATAAAACCACAGATTTCTCCCAGGAGTAATAGTAGAAACTTCATTACTTGAATCATCTGTAATCAAACTAGACAAAGCAGAGAAGATTGTACTCTAGGGTACAATCCTGAATCCCTTCCCTCCCACCCGGAGAACTTTTCCCCAGCTGTTGGCCGTGTCTTTACTTACAGATTACTTGCCAAGACAGGTCCTTTGCTTTCCTAAACATACAATTACTAATGAACAAACTGCAAAAATCACTGAAAGCTTCCAAAATATTGCATCTACTTCTACCTGAATATCCATTTATGTTCAGGACTACTGGACTGAGCATTATTCACATGCCTTTAATCTCTGAAATTTATTAGCAGTATGTGCTATCCTGATTTTTCTTATTATTCGACTCATAGAAGTCAATTGGCAACAGGTAGAAAAATAAGAAAAATCTGATCTGTACAAGAAATTTTAAAGTTGCCGTGGTGGTTAATGCTCAAAATCTCAACTAATGACACAAAAAGCTTCTGTTTTCCCAAGGAGCTCATGCCTGAATGGCATGGCAAGCAGTAAGTAGGGTTCCGATTTCTAGCTCGCAGGCTTTAGCACGGCTGAACTGAACTCCGCAAAGAGAGATTTTCCTGATGCCGCCTTGAGAGCTTCCATGCAGAAATGAATTCTGCAGTCTTTGTTACACGAACTGTGTTGACAAGGAAAATTCAGTGTAGCGTGAGGATAAACATGGCTGAGGAGCACGAGTCCAAGAACTCAAAAAATGCAGAATCCAGATTAGATCCAAAGGCAGGGATCCTGCCAAGTCTCAGCGCTGGTCACTCTGGCACAGCGAGACTGAGCCTCTGCTCTGGTTTTGGGCTCGATGAGGAGCTGCTTCTCTAAATCCAGAGCTCTTCCTCTTTCTCTTCCTCTTTGGAAGACAGAGTGATTTTTAATCTGGCCTGTGGTGGTCCTGGCACCTTCAATTTAGGAGACCCATAAAATGTGGCTAAAGAAGCTCGAGCCTGTGGAGACAAACAAATACCAGCCAAGCCATAAACCGGATGGACTTTTCGGTGACAGTTCTCCAAGCGCTGTAGTCTCTTAATCCCGTAGCTGGAAGTTAACACACATTTTATCTCAAGTCATGTTAAGCACGGTCATACTTTCACACATGCTAATGTAATATTTTAAAAAGGGCTTGTATCGGATATCCAGAGTAAGTCAGTGGGCTCTCCCAGCTATCTGCAGGCACTTTAACCTTCATCCAAGCTTTTTCTGGTTTGTTTCTGCTGGGGTGCTGCTCTGCTCCGCAGGTGTTCCCCATAGCCTTGGCCAGCTCTGGGCACACAACGCAAACCGCTTTGAAATCAACAGTCTTTGTTCAGTTTGTAGGAATGCGTTAATACAATAAAGCCTTAACAATTAGGAATAGCACCGAGTCCCCATGAATCACTTTTCACACTGTTTTTGCATCCTCTGCGTATGTTTGTCTTTCTCCCCAAGGCTATTCCCAAGCTATTCCTTTCCCCTGGAGCCCTATTAGCCTCTGTTCTTTGTATTTACTAACAGGAAGCATCACAGTTTTGTCCTCACAAGCTTCACTCACAGGCCCTCTTAATTATTAGTATCTTTTTTTTTTTTTTCAAGCTTATTTGGCAAAATCTATGTTCCTCTATTCTTCCTGGCTAGCAGGTTATTTCTTTCTTCCTCAAGGTGCAATCAGTTTCCTTTTGTTGTTAAATTCCCCAATACTGATACTTTCCTGCATATTGTGGGAAAGAGGCCTGGTTGACAAGCAACTTCTTTTCATTTCCATCCTGATTAGCAAGCAAATAATAAGTGGAAGCATAATTTATGGTTTGATTTAAGCCACCTCATTCAACATTTGGAAGGAAATCTAGGATGACTAAATCTTGAAAGGGAAGGCAGGATAAGCGGTATTAAGAAACTGTCAGGGATCGGAATTGCATTAACTGTTCCTGTTTTATTGTCATAGACTTTTGGTCTCTTGCATTAACATGAGACAATACTAGAGAACTCTTTAATCTAACTGTATGAAACCCAGAAAATAAGATAGAAAATCTGACCATGAAGAGAAAGTTAGGTGACTGGCATCCTACATCTGTCTTTTGAGTTGACCAATATATCCTTTCATTAATTTCTTGGCACTGTTCCTCTGTTGACAGTTATCCTGGTTTTGAGGCGTTGCTTTACATTTATATTCTAAGCTTTTTGGGCCATTAAAAAACCCAAAACCTAAACCCAACCAGAAACACCCCAACAACTGTGAATATAAATATATATGTATATAGTGTTGTTCAGATTTTCGGGAAAATTTTCTTGCCTACTGGAGGCTCAGAGCCTGCACTCTTCAAGAGAAGCTCAAGGTGTTTGATGGATTCAGCCGAGAATGTCCTTCACCCCTTCAGTTTCAAAGCTTTTGTTGACTGTGTTCCAGCATAGGTATTGATATCCAGCCTCGGGGATGCTCTCTCATCTCATCCTCTCCCACTTACTCCCCAACAGGGGCTTTTCCATTCCTTTCCCTTTAGGCTTCAAAATCAAACAAAGCCACATCAGTCTTTAGATCTTCATAGAAGCTGAAGATCAGCCAAACATCATTAACATTATTTAGCACTGATTTTAAATATATATATATATTATTTTTTTTTCCCCCTCACTGTGAGATGTTAAAGCAGGAAATCTCTCCTTCCTGATCCACCCAAATCAAAACAGATTGACAGAGAAGAACCACTGCTTTCCAGCCCTTAAACTTTAACTTGGCGGTTCGTGTTTGTCTCTTGGCTGAACAGCTTGCTGAGAGGTCAGGACTGAAGTCGATCACAGGCGTAACTGCCAGCCAGGACACAGAATCTCTTTTAAACTTATTTCTGAAACTGAAATATCAATCACTATTAGCTTGTCATCCTGCACTTTCTCTAGCTGTAGGATAGCCTATCCTCATATCTGAAAATATCAAGCAGTTCTGCTAATGGCATTTATCTAATTTAGTCTGAAATGTATGTGTTGGTGAAATTTTTTGTCTGCAGGTGAATGTTACGTTAGATAAAACACCGTATTATGCTGTTGTATGGCCGGTGTGCAGACTGAGCGGTGCCTCTCATTGACCTGCTCTCATCCCAGAGGTTAAGTTGACTTGGAGCACCAGGGACCAGCCAGCCACCACCTCTCCATCGTAGGTGATCTGAGGAAAGTCTCTGGCATTGCCCTGAGTTCCCTTGGCTTCTCTAAGATCACCCTTCTCTGATCCTGAACAAGGGTTTTTTTGCGACTTTTCTCACAAGTTTCAGCCACGTTAACTCTTATCTTTGCAAAATCAAAGTTCCCAGATACCTCAAATAGAACAATAATGCATGGAAGTGTCAGCAAAGCATCATGGGGGGAGAAAACCACCACCTCTGACAGCTAGACTTTACTGGTTAGTGCCACTAGCTAAGCCAAAGGACAGAATGTGTCAGAGGACAAATCACAAGGAAGGAATGTTCAAAGGAAAGCTTGGAGAAGGAAAAATGCAAACCCCGCACAAATTGCCTGCGTGTCCTAGCAAGCAGAGCTGCATGAACATCTGCGGTGAGAACTGGGAACTCATCTTGGGCACATTCAAGGATCCTCAAAGTCTCCTAAATTAATCATGGCCTCAGCTAAGCCCAATTCAAGAGTTGCTTTGAAATTGAGTGCAATTGGATGTCTTAGTTTCTTTCAATTAAAAATGGAATGGAATAGTTTGTTTTGCTTGACATATTCCAAAGGAATTTTAATTTTTTGAGGAAAATACAGATAACATTTTGTACATTTTCTTTGTCCTACTTCTAAAACATGAGAACAAACCTCCAAAAAAATAATATTGGAAAAATTTTGGATTCTTTATCATTTAACAAAGTCATACTCACAGCAATCATTCAAATCTCGCTTTGATCAGACTTCAAATAAGATTTCAGATCAGAACAAAAAGCTCTAACTACAAAGCCACACACAGTGAAATGTGAAAACAAAGCAAAAACCAAAAACCATGCTAATGCCAGGGCACAGCCCTGCCTGCTCATGCACGGTACACGGCGCTGCTCCCTGTGCAATGCTTTCCCACCCAGCTGGGATGGCTGCTGGACAACATCACCCATGGATGAGGTCAGGGAGAAAAGCGGCTGGGGGCAGTCCAAGAGGACATTCAGCAGAGGATCATTTACTGAGCATCAAAGGGAGGTGGTGGAGAGAAGAGAGTCTGGAAAGGACAGCGCGCGGGCAGTCAGAGAGACCTTAGGAAACTGCAATGGGAGCCATTTCTCTGGAAGAAGGTGATACCTAAAATACGTGGGTTATCTGCAGTTTATCCACAATTTCTCCACGTGTATTATCTGTCTTAGATAGAGAATCCCATCAGGTTTGTCCTAGTAAAGCAGTGTTGCTATTGAACACACCTAATGAATCTCCCAAGGTTCAGACAAAGATAACGCTTCATCAGTTTCAGTACTACAAGTTTCCACAGGGATTATTTGTGGATCTTTTCTTATACCTATCATAATGACAAATTATGGTCTTTCCCAGGCATGTAATTATTTAAGCCCAGCTCGTTTCAGAGCCCACAGTCTATTTCTACAGCTTAAGCACCAGGTGGGTAGATCTCCCCTTCTGCCATTCCATTACATGACAAGATGCTGACAGTTATGGAAGATATGCAGGTAAGAGGGGTACAACCTTAGGGCAGCATTTCAGATCCTAACATCAGTCACATACAGACACCTCATGTAGAAGAGCTGTCTCTCAGAGCGTCACAATTCCCAATTAATATTAGCTATCATGCTGTATTGTACAAATACTCATAACCTCAAAGTAGGTAAGCATAGAGGACAGGCAGTCCTTGTCCTCTACGGACAAGAGGAAGAAGGCTCATCAGAATTCTAAACAGTCCTAAACTTCCAAAAACCTTATCTTTCAAGGCCAGTTCCTTAGCAGGTGTAAACTGACAAAATATCCTTATGCATAAAAATACATGGAGGGAAGTAAAACACAGAAATCTGACCTCTGACAGAACTGTTATAAATAGGATATTTGAGAAGTTTTCCATATAGCATCAGCTGCCCTTTAACCCTTGAACTGCAGGCATTTTCCATCCATCCTTCTAGCCAACTACTGTGTTTGTGCACACACATGTGCATATACGTAAATATATATGCACATATAACCACACACAATATATGCACATCTTTCTATGCCTTGGGACTCTGGAGTATGCGTAGCTCAATGATGCTTTGGTAAAGTGCTTTGTTAATACTCTTACCCTGATCACTAAAAAGTTAATGAAAGGCCTGTTTGCTTTTTGCAAAAAGACCTAATTTGTGCTGGTTCAAGGAGGCCAACGTACTCATGAGTAAGATTTAGGGACCTGCAAGGTGCTTTACACCTCAGTAGCTAATGAGCAGATATAATGCATAGGAAGCCAAGAGGGGAAGCTCCAAGGAATGTTAGTATTTGATCCTGGATCAGACCTTATAGCCTTTGGGCTGTTTGCTTGATTTTGTGTTTTGCAATGATCAAACACAACAGCATCGCTACTGGTCTTAGCTTCATGGCAGATCAGAACATTGACCTCATCAACATCACTCAGGAGTTGTGCCCACACATTTCAGAGCAGAGCCTGCACTGGACAGGTTCTGTGAAACTACACCACATCCCGTCAGAGTGCCTAGAGCCTGAGGAACAAGTTTAGAACACCACCAACAACTGACCATTAACTGTCAGGTCCACACAAGAGAAATGATGACCCAGGCATTGGGTGCTGGCTTGCTTCCTTGAACCATCTATGCAACGTGTTTCAAGCTCTGGGTTTGACAGCGCTCAAACACGTGCCTGGGAACTGCTGGAAACGTTCAGTCATGAGCACCAGATGAATACTGCCACAGCAGGACAGCAGAAGCATGCCCTAAAATGAGAATAAATGTGCCAGCACTCCGAGGAACATGCCTTTAAGTGCTGAGCAGCTCCTGCCACTTTCCAAAGCCCATTTAGATCTTTTGGTACCTGTTTAGGAGCAAAGTCCAGCCTCCTAGGTGCACTGCCCAGAGCTCTCTGCACAAAAGAATTGCAGTGTCATGCACCTTCCCCTCCTGCCCAAGGGATGTGTCAAGGGGAAGGTCACATCCAAAACATAAGATCATCCTAAAGGCCTTTTTCACCCACCTTAAATACAGCCAAGGCACCCAGAAATACCCTCACGAGGTGGCAGAGGAGTGAGTGCTGGAGAGATGGGCAGGGGCTGGAGGACTCCCAGTGCCTGAGTGGAGATGTGAACAGGTGAGCACTGTTTATCCAGGTGGAGATAGATCAATTCACCAGAATGAAATAATAAAATAGCTGGTTTTCTGTGCCTCAGCAACTAGAAATGAGCTCTCCCTCCCCTCACCTATTTGTGGGTTACACAGGTGCTTTTTAAAGATATGTGTATTTAAATTAATGGCTATTTATTACTCATAAATAACAAAATTATTACCAAATGCTGGGCAAATATAAGCAATATGTGTCCTTGAAATGTTGCAACAATCTTTTCTTCTCATCCTGGACTCTTCTGATCATTTTATACCAGGGAAATTTATCACAACTGAACCTGAGGCTGCACATAATGCCTTTAGGAACTTTCATCCCTTTCTACAAGTCATCTCCAATGAAATTGGCTGGAGAACAACCTGGCATCACTTCTCAAGGGCAATAAAAAAAGAAAAAGGAAAACCGAACAACTTTTCATTAAGCAAGTGTTGAATGAATCCAGTTCAGAGAGATATTAGGATCTTTGGCAGACAAAGCAACAGCGTTAACTGCGTTTGGTGCCTTTGCGTTTACAGATGGGACATTAGTAGAGACTGTGCCTTGGCTGTGGATGGAGACATGAAATCAGACTGGTTTCACCATTAAGGTTAGGTTTTTGCACCACTTTTGACGTAAAACTCAACCTGGAATTCTAGCCAGCCCTGCATGCGTGCCCATTTCACAGCTTTGACTTCGTTCTATAATTAGCCTTGTTTGGGCAAAGCTGAATTTTAAACCT
Source organism: Ardeotis arabs (assembly GCA_011801015.1). Taxonomy (NCBI): domain Eukaryota; kingdom Metazoa; phylum Chordata; class Aves; order Otidiformes; family Otididae; genus Ardeotis; species Ardeotis arabs. The sequence goes on from JAAGAY010144147.1 coordinate 46,130, forward strand.
AAACTGAAGTAAGGATAAAAACCCAAGAAAACAAAACTTTTTGAAATGTTAATTATGTGTTAAGTACTTAGTGTAAATCTCTGGGTAGATGCAGTTTGCTTTTAAATGCAAATCCCAGAGATAAAAGATAAATTAAGGGACCTCTCCTCCCACTGATTTTTATCTCAACTAGATAATTTCCCCTTTATCTGGATGGTCATTACTTATAATAGTTATTCATTTACTCACGTTACTTAACAGCTATTTACACACTTTGGGCCAGTCTATCATTACCATAAATCTGTTAAGCTTTACCAGTAGCCAGCTATGAGCAGACATCAGAAAGCTGATGGACCACTGTGGCCTTTGGGAAGCTGGTACCCGAGTCCTGAAAATTACATTTTTAGACCACACTTTGCCTCCTAGAAAAAAAAAAATAGATTGTATTCTGGTGAAATGTCTCTCCTTCTATTAAGCATCTGCTCTCTTAATTTTGGGACCTCCATTAGCAATCTAAAACAGGGTGGGATGAATCCAGGCCTCGCCGTTAAGTGAGCACATGGAGCCTTGCTTCTCCTTTTCAAGGCTGGGATTTACATAGGACCTAAAATAATTAGGTTCCCCAAACCATCTAACCCCTAGAGGCTCTTTTGAGAATCCTAAGCTAATTTCAGCTCCTGGTAAGTGTCCAAATGTTTGGATCCCTATGGAAACCTTCCGCTGGAGTACCCGAACTGTAAGGTAGCAGTATTTGTATTCCCGCTCCCCGTGCATTTCCATTGGTATCATTAATGCATGGCAAGAATGCAAGTACTAGGAAAATATGTTCACAGTCCCTGGCCAATTCTTCCAAGATGGTGCTGTTGTAGGAAAAAGGATTACGTGAGTTAAAAGTGCACAGGGCTCAGCAGTCATTAAGGGCTACAACTGCTCCTAGCAAAAATACTTTTTGCAGCTGCACTTTGGAGAAATGTTTCGCGTGTTTTCAGTTGTTTGGTTTCTTGTGTAGATGTCAATATTCCTCAGCAGGCATCTCGCTCCACCTGCCGTTTGGCAGGCATGACCCAAGGTGGGTGGATGGATGTTGTTTAAATGATGAGATCTGTCAGCCTTCAGGGAAAATGCAAGAAACTGAGCTCAGCATAAATATACAGTAACCAAAAGGAGATAAACACATTATTTACTCTGCTTTAAACTGCACTTCTGGTAGCTGTGCTGCCAATGTTTGCATACATGTGATGTTCCTGGGACGTCCCAGGCTCCGATGAGCAGCCCTTTGCAGTTTCCTGCTCTACGTCCACCCAGCTCTGCGAAAGGCCTTGCTTTTTAAACGCAGATATCACCAAAACTGAAAGGGTAACCTGCACATGGCGGTGTTAAAGAGAGTGGCACCTTAAAGCTGATCTCAGCCAGGTACATCCCAGAGCCTCACTTAAAATAAAATGAAGCTGCTTCTCCATAGCAACAGGATGTGTGGCTGCGGCGTCTGACTTAGGATGAACTTTTTCTGCCTAAATTATTCTGCTCTTCCCTCCCATGAGGGCAGAAGGAAAAACATCCTCCTAAAACTCAATCTTTTATCACCACCAGGAAATGTATCTGGTTTAAAATTCACTTTTCACGAGTTTTCCTGAAACAACATTTGTGAGCTTCATCTCTATGTATGGCGATGGATAGACTTTGCAAACCCAAACACAATGAAAAAAAAAAACATAATAGCATTTTAATTTATTTTAAATAGATCCTTAGAGTTTAATTCAAAACCAAACTTTTGGTTATGACCATGTTATAATATTTTACCTCAATCTTGAACCCATGAATAAGACCTGTCTCATTCTGAAGAAGTACAAGTAGGCAGAGTCCATTCCTTTTGTCAGTCATTTGTTTTGATAATTAAATGCCAATAATTTAGTCAAAACACCTGCCTGCCTGGCCATATCCCCCTGTACTATGAGGTACAGTGCAGACGGTCTCAAAACCCACATTTTGAACCAGTAGCATTGGAAAGTGACCTCGAGCATGGCAGAACAAGGTCTGGCCCCAACAGCAATTGTCTGCAGAATCCCCAAAGGTAAGTGTATAATTTTGCAGCTTTCCACTTCGCCTGGCTTTAATAAAGCCTCATCATTTGTTCATCTCTGAGCAGAAGAGTGCTCCATAAAACCCTGTTCTGCCCCACTCCAAAGACAGGAGCTGCTTTTTAATGGGTTGTTGGGGTCGTGGTGCCTCCAAACCTCCCGCTGATCTTTCTGGCTGCAAGGCTGCTGTTGCTAGGCTCAGCCTAGTACCTTCACCATCCACTCATCCAATATTTTATTAGCAGTATCCTTTTCTGAGCAAACGCCAATCTAACACCTTTGCATACAGCAGAGATTAAACAAAAATCGATAGCATTAAGCCTCTGTATAGAGCTTCTAATTTATCTAACAAATGGCCAGCAAACAACAGCCTACTAGCACTTTTTTTTGGCTGGCTGACTTCCCCTAAGCTTGAGAAAGTGTGTAAATGAAGTAACAATGGTAAGATAAAAAGCTGAATAAACTCTGTTGAGATACAGCAAAAAAAAAAAAAATTCATGCCCTCTCAGAATGACGACAGATGTGGAGGTCAGATGCATTCATAGGACAGTGGGACACCAGATAAAGCTAATTCAGGGAGCATCTCTAACATTAAAGGTATAAATAAGAATTTATGCTCATACTCAGTTCAATAATATTTTAAATTGTACCATCACAACCAAAGTTCAGAGACCTCTCTTTGCCACCTGGGTCTTTCACGACAGGCAGGAGAACACAGGCTGGTTACCACAAATGACTGCATTGCTGTAGCGTCGGGGATACTGAGTCAGAGATCTGGACCTGATGCTAGAACATGTTCCAGAGAGAGGAGGAAAAAAAAAAAAAAAAAAAAAGAGTGGCTGCTGCCCTGTGCCATTTCTGTAAGAGAGGAGACAGTAATTGTTTTTGCAAAGAGAAAATGACGGAGAGCACAGGCAAGGACCCAGGCAATTTGTCACCACAAGGCAGAAACAGAGGTCTGGTCCTGCAGGCCAAGATGGGCCTGAACGACCAAACCAAAGAGCTCATGTCTGCAGCGTGAGGTCACAGAAAGGGGTGCGAAAGAAGAAATGGCACAAGAAGCCTGGCAGTTTTGAAAAAAGTCATCTTCACTGCAGCACTCTCAGCACATCTGGTTAAGCCAGATATTTCCTGCTGAGCTACAAACGTCACCAGTCCTCCTGCCACAACCGCTCAGGAGGAGAAAATACAAGACCTGCTGCATCCGCGACTGCCAGCATCTGTAGTCCTGAACCAGGTACAACCTTTGTGCAGAAATGGTTGCCAAGTGACAATCTCACATACTAAGATTTGTTTTAGCAACATCATGATGAAGGTTTTGCTCAGCAGTATTTGAAACCTAAGTTTAATACTAAAGGTAAATATGGGCTCTTGATAGAAGAAGATAATACCAGGGGAAAAAAACAAAAAGCATGTATTTCATGTGCAAAGAAAATATACACCAAAGTGATTGTTTACAAGATAATATTTTATAAGTCGTCTTCTATTTGCAATAATTCATTGTGTTTTTTCTTTAACTACATATACTACATTATCTCCAGAGAGCAAAACCCCACAACAACAAGCAAAACTTCATGAAAAGATGCCTGCTTTCTGGAGCAAAAAACTAGGTATTACAATTAGAGAATCTGAAAAAGCTTGTGTTAGACCAAGTTGAGCTGCCCCCTTGAGAAAGATACCTGCTTACTGCAAATTGCTGAAGAGTTCAAGGGAAAGCGAGTAAGCACAGTTTGAAATGCTGTTAGTTGAGCTAAAAAAACACACTTTAAAAAACCTTACCTAAAAACTAAGGAAAGACGTCTAATTGAAGGAATACCAAAGTGAAACGAAGACACTTCCATTCTTACCGACAACACTAACAACAAGGATGCCTGCGAGAAACCTGTCCTTATCCTGTTTTTCCTGATCATTCAAACCTCTGCCTGCCTGGAACAAGCCACTCAATACTCCAAACCTCTTCTGCAACAACATCTGTACCAGTGCCACAACGAAGAGATGCTATTGTGAAAATTGTGGATGCGCTCATCTTCCTTTGTTCCAAGACTGGAATACTGCAGGATCCAGAAAACACATCAAGTCATCAAATCAACACAGTAAATCTTCCCTTTTACTTAGAAAGACAAAAATAATCTTGACTTTTTAATGAGCTCACACAACACCAAAAGACATTTCAGACTCAGGAAAGTATCTCATGTCTGCTGGCGAAATGCGACACAGCAGAAGTTGGACCGGGCTGCACTTGGACGGGTTCTGGTGCTACATGCTGAATCCAACAAAGAGGGAGCATCTGAAGTCACAGATATTTGGTAGCAATGCTCCATTATCCAGCTCTCTCTCCGAATTCAGCTGGTGCAGAGGCACTGCTGTATTTGATGCCAACCTTAATATTAAACACAGAAAAAGGAAAATTACTTCTGTAGAAACAGAGGATGGACCACCTGTGCGAGATCCCAGCTGCCACAGAAAGCATATAATCTCTTTTCACGATCTTAATTTTAAAAACTGGCCTGATTTTTTTTCATGTGTCCTCAGTATTCCTACTGGAAGGGATTTCCAGCGCCTGTCTATTTATACCCATTTCTTCTTGCGCCAACATTGTCTCTTGGCTTAAACAACTTTCCTCTGCCTGCTGCTTGCCTCCTTGATGCACTCATAAGCAGCTGTTAGATCTCCTCTCAGCATTCTCTCCTTGGGGAAAACAAGTCAATCCCATTTAATAACCTCTGAGAAAGGGTCCCCATTCCCTGGATTCTTCCTACCCTTTTCCTACAATGAGCTCCATGTTTCAGATGTGGTGCTGAGGGTCCTCCACAACCCTTCCTCTATGGAAGTTTCCCATCCAGCACATTTTAGGATCATGCCATAATCTGAGGACACAGAGGAAAGGTCAACAGTTCTTTGCTTTCAACCCTGCCAGTAACAAAACAATCACTGTGTAATAATGCCACAATTAATCACATCCATTGTGTCACACACAGACCTAAGAGAAAATGCTGTGTGTTATATTGCAGCACATTGCATTAATCTTCGCAGCTCTTCCATTTTCTCATTAACAGCAGCAAATGAGGACATTGCTTTTTCTTATACAATTTTAAGGCCCAGTTAGCGGTTAAAAAATTATCAGGTATCTATACATATTTATCAGATAAAGAAGAATACAGATAGGTAAAGAGAACAGCTTCCCCTTCATAGCTTGGTAAAAACAATTAATTCCTTTTACTATCATTGTTACTGCCTCTCTCTCCTTCATCAACGTCTCATCTATTCTGGGCAAAGCGTACTGCACAGACAGGTGAAAGCTGTTTCTCCTTGAAGTCAGGTCAGTGGTAAAACTCCCATTGACTTCACGTCATAGCAAGGAGCAGCTTAGGGTTCTGGTTTTTGTAACATGGGAAAAATCTGCTGGTGTTAAATGAATTTCAGTGATAACCTAGTTTAGCAGAACATCCTTATCTAAGACAGAAAAAAAAAAAAATCAGAAAGGTTTTCAAAAGATACAGATAGCAGTTAGCTGCAGAAAAAAAGAATGGGGCCAATTAGTCTGGAAAATGCAGCTGAAAATTCCTGAAGAGCAATGGTTCATCATCTGCCCAGACTGTCCAAGGTCTTCATAACAAGGCCTCTATTTGCACACTCATCATTTACACATCCATAGCTGTTCTTTCCCGCTAATGACCACGCTTCACCTTCCTTAAAAAGAATGATTTACACGCTGTCTTTGGAAGATACCTGCCCACAAAACCCCAACACATAGATCAGAAAGGCCCCGTTTGCAAACATGAGAAAGCGCTGGAATAACAAGATCTTGCAGAAGTCTGAGCAGCTGAAAGAGAAAGTATGTTAGGGTTAGCAAATACCTGGCTTATGTCAGAACCTGCTCATGATAAGAGGAAATATTTTTTAATGAAATCTAAGTACAGACCTCGCAGACATGGAAAGAATGTAACAGGAAGGTATTTTCAATTCCCACTTGGCTACAAGAAACAGATTTTGCAGTCACTTTTTTTTTTTTTTAATTTTTTACATTTTCTTTTTTCAGTTCCCCCTTGCCCTCTCTGCTGTGTTTCCTTGGGGACCAGGACACACAAGTGCCCTCTGCTTCAGCCGTCGCAGGATCTGGAGCAAATCCAACTCAAGGTCCGTTGGAGGCTGCACAGCCGGCCTTTGGGGCACGGGTAAACGCAAGGGGAAGTCCATCACTCAGTGACTCATTCTCCTGCCGATTTGGAATTTCTGATACTGGGCAAGGGGCAGCGACAATAGAATTCCATACACATGGGCTTATGTTGTCCCCTGAAACCAGCCTCGCTTGTCCTTCTCACTTGAACACATGCTAAAATCATGGAACATCGCAATTTCGTGTTGCTTTGTTTGATTTCTGTTATGTGCCTCGTGGTGGGTGGCATTTTCCTCCCTCCTTTCCTTTTTTTCCTCCAGTGCAGAAAGGAGTTATTTACGAGGGAGATAAAGGAGAAGATATCCTAGGAGATCTTGTTTGGCCTGAACACCGTGTTTTGATAAGTGTCCCCTGTGAAAGAGAAATGAGGTTAAATCTTGAACTGAAGTGAACTATTTTTGTACATAGAATTGGGCAGTAAAACACTGGTGCTTAGTGGAGATAGGGTTAAGGTTCTCAGGCAACTTTATTTAACTTTGAAGAAATGTTTCCTTTTTTTTTTTCTCTCAAAGAAAGGAGTTGGTGTTTCATACTAGATAAAGAACACCTCCACCTTTTGATGGTTAAAAAGTCTAACGTGAAATATCAGCTTGTACTTAAAATCCCTGCAAATATTTTGGGTGGGAAAATCCAGTGGAAATTTGAGTTGGGTAACATTTTTTCCTTACAATGACTTTAGCACAATCCAAATTTCCAGCCCAAACAGCATTTTCTCCCTGAAGATTTTTCATCATACGGTGACAATTTGCAATGTGTTATTTCAATTAATTGTCAACTATTTCCAGATCTGTGACCAGATTACTGTATATAAAGCCGTCACTGCTAGTCAATTTGCTTTTCTTTCCCCTCATTTATTTTCCAAGACAAGAGCTTTTGGGTGACCATCTGCTTCTTATTTCAAACCTGTCTATTTTTGTTAATACCTGATGTCTCATGCAAAAGCTCAATTTAAGACTGATAAGCAGCTTTTTTGTTTTGTTTTGTTTTAACATAGGTCTCCTATTCTAAGCAGCAATGTTTTACAATTCCAAGTTACTTTTCTGTTGTGGATTTTTTCAAGCACTTTGAATTCTGTTTGAGACCCACATTTGGCATCCATTTCCAAATAGGCTTGGCTTTATGCATTTGAATTATCTTATGAAATAGAGACATTTGTGTGCTAAAATATAAGCATTTGTGGAACTGAAGCCTTAAGAAATGTAAAGCTAGTGCTCCATCTATTCTTCCCCACTGGTTTCCTACTCAGTTTTCAGACCAAAATAGTTTTATTTGTCTAATGTCATTGTTAGGATTGAGCTGGGTCCTTTCCACTCTGTTACCTCTAATGCAGCTGCTGTCAGGTAAAAAGCTTCAGGCAAAGTGCCAAATTCCAGCCTCACCAGATCTTAAAAGTGATGCTTATTCTTTAACTGTATTGACTTCTTGTCCCCCCAGCAGGATAAAGCAGCTTTAAACCCTTCCCAGCAGTCATCGCTTAAGTGGTGATGACTTAGAGAAAGCTTGAAAGTAGAAAAGAAACATAATCAGTACACAAGTAAGAATCAGTATCTACCACCATAACCACCTGCTTCCCCAGCCCCGTTTGGAGCTATACAGGGAGCAATGTTGTACGTGAGTACAAGGCTGCAGCAGTGGAAAACAAAACTCAGGTGCTGCTTAAAACCAGTTTTGCTTCCAGATCCATTCTCCTGTCTGTAAAAGATTTGATTTTGCTTTTGTCCCACCTAATTTTTGTGACCAAGGTGTGATGCTTGCATTGAGAACATGGTCATTTAAGAGCTTTTGGTAGATGGAGAGACATGAGCTTCCCTGAAGAATGATTGTCTAAACCACGGATTGCTCATTTTATCTTTTTTCTTTTTTTATCCTAACAGACAGACAAATACCTAATATTAGAGAGGATGAACCTTAGCCAGGAACTTCCCACTCTTCAGGTGCAAAGATGCTCTCATCTCCTCTTTAATTGTAGGCAAAAGCAGTTATTATACTTTATTTTTCCCATCTACACCAGGCAGAACACCACATGTAAGCAGAATCTCTAACTTTTTTTTTTCCCCCTCCTGTTTTCCTTACTCTGTTCATATTTTTCTCATAAAGCCTGTCACCAATGGCTAGTTTCTTTCTCTCTGCAATGGAAACTTTGGGAATGATTGGTTAAGAAAAACCCAAATCCTAAATCATTAAGCAATAATTTTGAGAGATTATCTTACTGAGTAATAAGTAATTTTATAGCAGATTTTTCGACAGAACATATTTCACTTAGAAAACCACCATTTTTTTTTCCCTCCCTTAGGTTATAAGGTGCTTAAATCATTTTTTGAAGGAAGGAGGAAACAGCTGTGGCTAAAGCACACTTTTTCCATCTGTCATTTTTTTCTTTATTTTCTCCTTTGGTGCATGCAGCGCTCGCAGAGCAAAAGCATTAGCAGCAGTGCCAATAACAGACGCTAAGTCAAGGTCCAAGAGTAGGATTTCTCTTTTTCCCATGTTCTCTGGCTGTGCTGGAGGTTACAGTTGCTCTTTCAAAGTCGGTGTGAAGAGGTAAGGATGCGCTAGGTGCTGCCATACTTGCCCATCCCTTCAGCCTGACTTTTCCCTCAGCCTTTGAACTATGCTACAGGTAATTTTCTCATATTTTATTTAATCAAAGGAACTACCTGAACCAAACTTTTATTCCACCAAAAGGACCAGCACTAGTCTGATGCTGGAGCTGGTTTTGATTCCAACGTCTAAGTTTATAGGGATCACTGTAGGCTAAGACTACCGAAAACATAAAAGTTCAGGGGGACATGAGCAAATCAGGTTGGCAATCTGCCTTTGAGATACATAAGCAGGGAAGACGTTGGGTGTAAGTGTGACGTTTCCCAAATTGTCCCCTTTAATACCTGTCTTTCCCTACCCATCACCTTCCATACCCAACCTCTCCTGTGCTTGGTAACAGTCCTCAGTCCCATTTTCAGAAATCACCATTTTGGATCAGATCCACAGTTTGTTACCTGTGAGAATGCTTCAATGTTCTTCAGAGGAAGCCTCAGAATATCAATAACAAAAAGGTATGGAAAAACACCATCCTCATCAGTTATACCGGTTTAAGTGCTGAAAATCCAACATTCATAATATTCAAGAAAATACTTGCTATCCCAAATCCAGTCCTCACTCCACAGCAGGAGAGTAAAATATAAATGTGACAATGTGGAAAGACAGCTTTCCATCAGGATGAAGCATGGGTGAAAATTTCTAGAGGTTTTAATTTTTCCCCTCAATTCTTTGTCTCTACTAAGGAACAGACCTGATGAATTGGGAGCTTGAACACAAAGAGAAGTCCTGCTCTTCTGCTGGGGCAAGAAGGGTTATGAACAGGTAGGTGTGCACCACGCAATAAAAATGATGATTTATTTGGATTTTAAAAGGAGCCTATAGTCCCACAGTTATTGTTCACTTTTGTGCCAGCTAAAACCGGATTGGCATCTATCCCAAAAAAGCTAGCACATATTTTGACTGTGATTTTCATTTTCTTCTTCCTTTAAAAAACTGCCCCTGTGAAGTCAGCCAGGATTTAAACAAATACATCTATAGTATGATAATACTGCCATTAAAAAAATAATTAGGAACACAGCCTGAAATAACTATCTAAAGGCACTTGAAAACGTAAATCAGGGCAAGTATTTGAATAACAGTAAGGTGATGATGGAGACAGCGTGAGGCGGTCTTGCCTGAGAACCAAGATGTTTGTTTTGATGGAAAGAGCATCAAGCGGAGCAGAGCCAGGTCTGTGCTCCGCTATGCTCAGGCCCATCCATTCTCTACGAAAACTGTCAGAAAGTGCAAATGGGCAATATAATTCTTCCCACTGGTTACATTGTTTTGAGGAAACAGAGCAGCTTTTAACTGACAAAGATAGATCTAACCTCTGAAATCCAAGCCTCATCTATTTTTTCTTTTTGCATGAAAAACACTGATTTTCTATTAAAGCTTTCTTTTTTGGCTTTCAAGCTATTTGAATGCTATTATTTCACAGAGGCTTACATCTTTCCTATAGATCCCCCTACAGACTTTTTAGTGCTGGAGATAAATATTGCCTCACGTTCCTTTTTATCATTTGCTGTCAAACATGCCAGAGAGCCTGACTCAACTGTGCATTACAACAGGAGTTTTTCAGTGGGTTTGGATTTAGCTCTCAGTTTCCATCTTTATCGAACCGTTTCGGTCTTTTCCACATACGTTTCCCAGAGCCACAGGAACACAGTGTGTGCTGGTGCGTCTTTTCTGCTGAAAAGCCAAGGAAAACCTACATGAGGAGACAGCCCAGAAGGGAAATTGTTGCAGTCTGGGGAAGACACTAATGAGAATTAAACCTACAGACTCTTCCAGCCCATTGCACCCCTCTGCTGCACTGCTCTCCCCTCCATCCCAAATGCTTTTCCTTGTTGGAGATCACAGAATCATAGAATGGTTTGGGTTGAAAGGGACCTTCAAAGGTCATCTCGTCCAACCCCCTGCCAGGAGCAGGGACATCTCCAACCAGATCAGGTTGCTCAGAGCCCCGTCCCACCTGGCCTTGAATGCTTCCAGGGATGGGGCATCCACCACCTCTCTGGGCAACCTGTTCCAGAGTTCTACCACCCTCACTGTAAAAAATTTCTTCCTAATAGCTAATCTAAATCTACCTCCCTCTATTTTGAAACCATTACCCCTTGTCCTGTCACCACAGGCCCTGCTGAAGAGTTTCTCCTCGTCTTTCCTGTAGGCCCCCTTTAGGTACTGGAAGATGTCAGATTCAGCATGAAAGCAGCCAGTGGCTTTCCCATTGTTCTCCAAGGCAGTGCCGAGCCCCTGCACAGCCACGAGCCATCAGCGTCCACGCTCTGCCCAGCAGCAAGTCCAAGGCTGCCTTCTCCATCCACGATTTCACAGCCCTGTTTGCTCACAGTCAGAGGGAGGACAGCCCAAATAAAGGACCTCAGGTTTCAGTTCATCATCTTCAACCCATACTGCTTGGCACTGGACTCCTCCTTAACCCCCACAGGTCGCCAGCCCTCGTGCTGGTCCCTGCAGCACAAGGTTTTCCTCTCCTTGGGCGCTCTGATTCAGCACGGAGAAGGTTGCACAGATCTTCCTCCGTGCTGAGTCACAACCTGTTCCTTGCTCTCAGCAGGAGCTGGGTCTAAGGCAGGACGTTCCTGCACAAAACACAGGATGCCAAGAACATAAATGAGTCACTATTGTCATTTTTTTTATATCCTATATTAATAGGTGTTAATAATAGCTTTTTTGAAAAGCTATTACAAATACCAACTCATTTCATGACATCATTTCTTTACCACCCTATTCCTAAGCTTTAGCAGTTACTGTAATAATTGGATAGGAAGTTTAAAAACAGAACATCAGTTATAGTCCACTTTATACCTTTGAAATCTTACTTTTGTTCTTATGCATATTCACTAAAATCAAATAAAGCTCAAACTTTTTTTTTGGGTGGAAAATAGCTTGTTAATAGGGCTATTGACATTGGCTCAGAAACCAGATCATCAGGAACAGGGAAGGCTGGTGCTTTTTCTGTCATCAGAAAGGTGAGGAAGTCAGGAGAGATAAGACAAGGCACAGTATTACCACAGATCAATATTTTTCAGACAAAATGTTTTTCTTAGTCGAAAAATGGTCTGCTTTTGCAGATACAATTTAGCACATGAAAACACACTTCTGGAACTTCTTTGTGTATTGCACGTTAAGTTTTAATGAACTTAAAATTATTGTTTTTAAGCAGCAAACCATTTTTTCAAGTGTGTCCTTGCTTACAAGCTTTGTGCATATGTTTGATTAGAAGCATGAACTATTCAATGTTTTGTTTTCAACTTGCAAAACAAATACTTGAAAAAATTCAGAATTTTTCCCTCAGATGAAGTCTTGTTCATGCATTTTCAAAATGCATGGAAGTGTGCTGTGAGAAAAAAGCCAGGAAAATGAGCATAGAAAATGATTAAATGATGGGGCTAACACCAGCCAGGAACAGCCGTGGATGAGGGTCCTGCCAGCGTGAAAGTGCGTATTTGTGTCTAACAGGGATGAGGATCCTTGGCCTAAAAAATATCATCCCTAAACCAAGGTTTAAGGTTTGCAAAGTTGTAAAAAACCTGAAAACGCATCTTCGAATGGAAAGGTTTAGTCAGCTTCAGAAACAGTTTTCATTTATAATGCATGGAAAATTGCTAATCTTACCAAGTTTGTCACCAAACCAGTGCTAAAATCTGAATGGAAAAAGTTTTGCAGTCATTTCTGTGAAATGTCATGTAATTCAGAAAAGGAGAAAAACAAGAGTGCGTTATTTCTTTCCCCTCTCTGCCCCCCCTCACATATTCTGGTAGTTAGACTTTGTATCTGGTAATCAAGAGCCTGGACTCCACTGACCCCCCTCAGGAAAATCCTTCAGGTACCAGGAAAACATTGTTGACGAAGAAAGCTTCGAGAGGAGACCCCGTGTGACCTTGGAGTCAAGTTCCCTAGCTTTAGAGATTACCACTTCCCATACGTAAAACTAGAAACTAAGAGTACCAATTACTGTAGTTCCTCTTAACATATCTGAATGAACGCGGTAAGTACATTTCATACTAATCCGATTAACAGATTTTTTTCTTCTTTTTTATCTCCAAAAAAATGCCTTGCAACCCATTGTTTTGCTAGTTAACAATTCTATGCTGTTACTTCAGAGCCAAACACAAATGTAAACCAGATCATTTCTATTTAACAAATTTATAAAAAAAAATGCTTACTGCCTACATAACAGACTGCAATATTAATACATCACGCAGACAGCCGGCATGAGAGGGCAAAGCGAGGATCCACATCACAGCAACGTAACTAATGCAGAGAGAGTAAATACCAGTGTCAGAGGAAATTCATTAGCTAATCTTATCTAAAGAGCATATCTAAATGTGTCAGGTGATAAAAAGCTAGACCAGCTCAAACCAGCTCTCCTGAAGACGCCTGCCTATTTGAGCCACAGAAAGAATGGGAAGGCACATACTGTATTACAGAGCGCTGGGTCCCTGCTCCAAGCACGCAAAGCGGCAGAAGCAAGTTTGGGGATAACAAAAGTTTTTCCAAGCACATGGCTGCTGAAATGATAAAGCGTGCTACATATCCTACTCCTTTTGCTGTGTAATGTTTTCAGCAAGGTGAGAAGTGCCTCACATAGGGGCTCCTTAGAGTAAAAAATACTATGAAATTCATTGAAAATAAATATGTATATGGCCTCACTGCTGCTCTCACTGCAAGCCACTAGCCATGCACATTTTTCTCCAGCTTCCAGGCTAGGGCAGGAGAGCTGCGCACCAGGAAGGTGCAGCCCCAGCCAGGGATGCTCACAAGATGCCGCTCATCCCAGCTGCAGCAGCAGGCACCGCTCCGCACCTGGGGACCACCTGCAGCAGGCAGCCACCACACAAGCTGTGGGACTGGAGAGGCTGGATCTGAGCACTGCAAGTGCCCTGAAGCTTAGTGGTCTCTGGGAATTACGTAGAATCCATGGGGAATTACACCTTCCCTTATAACCATTTCTCTTTAATCAAGAATTTCACCTTCCAGGACTGACTTAAACAAAGAACTAACAAATTAACATTTTCCTATTAATTTTTGTAATCTTCCTGGATGTTTCCTTCCAATTTCACCTTTTGTAACCACCTCTTGACAGCACCCTAAGCCTGACAGTTTCTCAGAAATCCTGTTTCTCACTGTGGGGTTCCTGCTGTATCCTTCCCAAAAACCCCTTCCACGTTCCCGAGTTCATAGACAGAACAGCTGTGCGTCTTTATTACACATATGCTGCACTCTGGTTTTGCTTGTTAGCCAGCAGACAGGAAAGTTTTATTTTTAGGCAGATGTGAAAGCCCTAATTTGTTGCAGAGGGGAATAGAAAGCCTAATAATAGCATACAACACAGCCAATGCCAAATTAATGGAGACCAAAACAGGTTACAGCTTTGAGCCAAAGCTACTATTTTCCACTTCCACAGCCTCCCTCTCTCTGAAATAACATAGTAGAGCTACAGTTGGAAGAAGGACATCCTACACTATCTGTTCACGACCAGAGGCCTTTTGCTACACCTTTGAATTACCGCACAACAAGGTTTGTCTTGACCTTACGGCAGCCTGGTGGAAGAGCCCAGCCTGCTTATCACAAATTTCTTCCACAACTGACCAACATCATTCACATCCCTTGCTGATGGATGCATCCTGGCTTGCTCACAGATGAGCCAGCATGGAGGAGGAAACCTCAGAGGTTCAGAGAAGGTTCCAAGGGACAGCAAAGCTGCTTCTTTCACTGAGTGCGTCCACCTTCTCAGTTACAGCCTCCACGGTCCCAGGGTGGGTGACCCGAAGGGAGGCTCAGAATAGCACGCTGCCTCCTGCTCAGCTCTCGGGTGACCACACATGTTTGCTGTCAGCTCTTCCCAACCCAGAGCAGGAGCCTATTTTAAGAGCTCCCTTCCCTCACGCATGCACTGTTGCCATAGCTGCAAAACTAATGCACATGGAGAGAAAGGTTCTTACTCTATTGACTCAGCAGAGAGGCATGTTACTGAATCTCTGCTTCTTCACTCATGTAAAGCAGAAGATAACAGGGCCAAATCCTTCCCCAGCTGGTGCTAAAGCAGGATGACTATTGACTTAGTGAACCCCTATTCATCCGCAGCAGCTGACATACTGGCCCCCTTGTTTTCTACTGCTATCTCTTCCAGAATGGTTCATGGTATAGCATAATTAATTCAGCTTCTTTTATCCTTGAAGGACATATTCTGACAGACAGGAGAAAATTGTATTTGCTTTCCTGCTGTCCACTCTTCACTTATTTGAGGACCCAGGGAGCGAATGCACATCTCAGGTAGCTGGTACATCTCAGCCTTTAGCTTGCATCAGATTTCCAGGGTCACAGACAGCAGCTTTGGGAATATTTCAGGTAACCTTCAAACGCACTGGCAGCGAGCTTTCATTGCAACCTAGCAGTCGTCATACACACGCTAACAGTGGCTTGCACTGATTCTGCTCATGTTCGCAAACTTCCAGCCAACTCCAACTCAAACACAATTGCTGATATTTTGAAGCTGCTGTTTGCCAGGATACTTCAAGAAGAAACCATCAATACACTTGAAACGAGCCCACTGCAGGTTTGGCTAGCATGTCAAAGAGATACTTGATTTAAATGTTTAAATTTTCCTGCCCATTCCTAATCTTAAACAGAAAAGAAAAACAAACCAGCACAACTTTAATAAAAGACAGTCAGGTCTTTAGTTAATACGATCTTGCATAACTCCTTTGCCTTCCAAGTTTGTTGAAGCTTTAGAGTAAAGGAGGTGCAAATGCATCTGATGCTATAAGCAGGCAGTTGCTCAGCAGATATAAGCGTTTTGTCACACAAATTTTCCAGTTCCTTGACTGCTGAGGGTCCTTGCAGAAGGGACTGGTGTTTGGGTACCAGGTGGGAAATCAGAGGACAGCAGTGCACCATGTGCCTTCACATGGTGGGGACAGAGGTATATCCAGGAGACAGGGAGATATCTGGGGGCAAAGGCTAAATCACTCATTTTGCTTCTGGTCCTCAGCAAGTGGACAGCACAGTGGGGCCTACTGGAACAGAAACTGGTGATCCCTGATAGCAATGGCACTTGGAGGAGCAGAGGCTGTAGTTCTGCTGAACAGCTGAATAACCAGATGTAAGGAGAGACAGGAAAAACACTTCCAGGGCTAAAGTGAGATATGATTTCTGAAAACTGTGCTAATGCCAAGAAGATGAGAGACTGGAAGGGGGATGAGCAAACAACAAACCCTTGGAAGAGGCGGAAGGAAGTTTTTCTGCATTTTGTCATTTTTTTTCGCTCTGACTTACAACGCTTTACTTAACAAACCAAGAATAGTTGAGTTAGTTATCTGCAAGCCTGGCACTGACTGACAATCCCTGGCTAGAAGATAGATGGGAGACAGGCAGATTTTCTTCAGGAGCCAAACAAGATTACAAAACAAGCCCAAGGAGCACATTGTACTTGCATCAATAAGCTGCGCCAGGTGACACTTCATTCACTGCTTGCACGCATCCTCGCTCAGGCAGGTTGCCTCTTCATTAACTACTATAATGCTGTCAGTGTTGGTCCAGGAGCAATTAAAATTAACTCTGGCTAAAAAAGACCCCATATATTCAAAGCCTGTTGTAAGGGTGTACAGTGCAGCTGCTACAGGAATTAGCTGTAGAAACACAGACGGTGTTTCAGAGCTTTACTCTGGGTTTGGAGCTGTGGTTTTTTGCACATTTTGTTTTTTCCTTTGCATAGCTGTAGCAGTTAAGCAGGGTCTTTAAAAAGAGCTACACAGCATGTACATTCAGGTACAAAGTGCTCGTGGTGACCCAGAAGAGCACCTGTGCCTTCATAGAAGGGATGTAAGAGACTCAGATTCTGATATCCCATCAGCTACTCCTTCAGAAGATCTCCTTACCTGAATCCTCAATTTCTACACCTGCTCCTGTTTCCTTTAGACTTCTGTGACTTATTTCTGTGTAGGGCTGTGCTGTTTTAGACAGCAATGCCCCCTTTTGTTTGTGCCAAGAAGAGCCTGCAAGACTTTAGCACCATTAAAACCCAGCACCATGGCTCAGTTTAGAGCTGTCAAGCATCAGGATACAAATATTACCTCCTAGCTATTACTGTTTATAAAGTCATCCAGCTCTTTAAAACGTCAAGCTACGCTATATACTCATGTGGCCTCCTGCAACAGTTAATTCCAAAGGCTGCTTAAACATGTATGATATTTTTCCTTTGACATGCTTTAAATGTATTTGTCATTAATCTTGACCCTTTGACTGTTCCCTGAGGGACAATGAAGTGATCAGACAGCTGTGCCCCTCATAACTTTTAATACTTTAATTAAATCCCCTTTGGACCTTTTTCCCTTCTCTATTCTTTCTTTAGTCAGCCACCAAGAGAAACGACCACAATTTTAACATCTAAACACTGGAAACTATGAACATGTAACAATGCAGAAATAATTTCTTATTTTTCAATTTACTTAATTATTTTTAAATTTAATTTCTGGAATGAATGAATGAGCATTCTATTTTCTTCTGAAAATTCTTTTTGAAGTCACAGTGGTTTGGCCTCATGTGTATAACCATAAACAGAACTGTACAGCTTTGAACAGATACTTTTAAGAGAGAGTTCAAGTTCTGCTCTTCCATAGTTTAACAAGACAATAGTCTTTATAAAACTTTTACCCACAGAAATAGTTGATCCGTCCCGAGAATGATCAATCTCGTTTAAAGGTAACAGGCTTGGCTCACAGATAAAACAATCCCTATCATTTTACTATCCTATTCTTGTGTTTTGCATCCAAGTTCTGGTGTTTGGTATTTACTGGCATGTATAGGAATTGCCGAAAATGTCAGTGAATTGGCAAATTGTAAATATCACTGACATTAAAAAAAAAGAGTTGTTTTCCACTGTCTCAAACTTTCCATTAATACAATGTTAAAAGCAAGTATCACTTTTGATTCCCTAACTTTTCTTGTAGGAACTGAAGAAATCAACCAGGAAATAGAGATATTGCTAAATTACTTTGCAATATTTATTTTACATAGTGCAAGTGAAAGCACATTACTAGAGTTCAGTTTGGTTTATACCTTCCCCCCCACCTCATCTGGGGATTATGGGAACACTCCGTTTTTACTAAATAATAGAATTGTGCTTTATTTGTATTTTTTTGTACAGGTAAGTTTCAGCTCAGCAAAAGGTAATTTTGGCTGTTTCTGTTAAAAAACTATCCCAAATGGTGTAAGCTTTTAGTTAGTTTGGTGTTTTCTTGCAAGCTGACAAACTGTTTACCTGGAAAACATTGCAGGTACCAGGGCCAGTTTATAGCTTTGTATTGCAACAGTGTGTACCTGCGGCTTCAGTTTGGTGTGGAGAGCTGTCAGATTTGACTCAGTTTTTTAAGCTCACCAGAACTTCAAGAGAAGCTCAGCCATATGCTCAAGGGGAGCTAGCTTGACCAAAACCCCTGGCAAAGACAAACTGAATTTCTGGCACACCTTCCACTCATCCAGAGTGAAAAAAACAAAACTATATCCCAGTATTCACAAGCAGGAGAACTCCAAACACAGACTACACCACTGTCATTGCCACCTTCTTTGGATTGGGAGACCCTCCTCCCAGCTTTCCCATTCTGCAAACCCAGTTCACTAGAGAGATGAGTTTATGGGCTCTATTCTCCAGCTCCACACAGGATCCCAGAGGTTTTCACACTTATCACCTGGGAATTACATGACCATGAGACACCTTACTTCTCTGGAACACTTATACAAAGGAAACTACATGACTGAATAAACCTCCTCGTTCAGAAGGGGCACCCAAGAAATTCTAACACAGCAAAGACTTTTACATCGGCCTAGGAGCTAGGACACCTCTGAATATGCAACTGTTATTGCATAGGCATCCCTAACCAATACAGGCAGGAAATAATCGTATTTTTACACCCAGATATCCCAAGCCCAGTTAAGCCTCACAGATAGATTATCCAGCAATATCATCGCTTCTGCACACTAGAGAGCCAACTCTAGTTTTGACTCGTTCAACATACATTAAATTAAACCTACCAGTAAAGGTGCCTCTGGGGATAATTCTGGTGCAGAACCAGCATGGCTAGTAAACAGTTACTATAAGCTGAATTCCTTTCACATTATTGTATGAGGGCAGCATGCCCTACAATAAGGAGCATCCACTGCCTCCCAAAGCAGCTGGAGGACCTCTAGGCTCAACCACAGAAATGTTTCAATGAAGCAGCAGTGGATGGAGCAGATTTAGACTAACATGGGAGGGAGGAAAAGGGTGTCTGAGATAAAAGTGGCTTATAAAATAACTTGGAATGTTAGCACATGATTATGTTGTTTTCCTCTCAATCATTAGACAGGCTGCTGTGTTGCAAAACACCCTGAAGCTTGAGAAACTGCTAATGGGCAACAGGCTTTTGGAATGTCATAAATGCTAAGTTTTACTGGACTAGAAAGACAACTTATTGTACAGTCATAATGCAGATGGGGAAGTATTTGGACACTTGCAGCTTGTAATAAAATGAGGGAAAGTGGATTAGTAGGTTTTGTAACTCATTAAAAGGAAAGAGTTGCAAAAGAAAGATCTGTGGGAAATCTGCACCCACAACACTGACAGCACATTGGACTGGGTTCTTCCATGCCTTTTCTCAAAGCTATTACACCTGAGTGAAAATAATACCATTAACTCCCTATGCCCCATCAAGAACCGCCTCACAACTTACAAGACAATTTGCAGATGAGAGAATCTGGCAGATGATAGTGCTGAACCTGGAAGACACTAGCTGTGAATACTTGAGGTAATGGGCTTTTTATGGTCTGAAGGTGTGAGAGAAGTCCCCCGTCTTTTAAGACAGCAGGATCTTCAAAACATACAGCACGCAGCTGCTGTGCGCATAGTGCTGAGCCCAGACCCAGATGACTATAGGCCTACGTGGCTTTTGGCTGAAGCAAGAAGTAGGATGAGCTTGTATCTGCCTTCAGTAAATCACATTGACTTGCCCTGAGACTAATCATAATGTAATGAAAAAGCCTTTTACTTTAATAAAGCAGAGGGCGATTCCAAAGGTAAATTAGGAAGAGGTACATTAGAAAGAATAAAAATTCCTTTCAAAGCTATTGGAAGACACTGAAAGGCTATAAAATACCTCACTGGCAGTCTCCACACCTAGCATCAGCTTTCTGTTCTTTGTTCTAAGAGAGCTAGTTCACACTCCTAGACATCCAGTCATGATGGCTTTCACCTGCTGAGATACAAAGCTGACCTGTTAGATAAACAGATTTATTTAATGATTACATTTTCCTGTGCCAAACGAAAACAGAAAAGTGCAAGATTCAACAGCTTTGTATATATATTTTTTTGCTTGAGTTGCACAATGGAAATTGTTTGTTCTCTTCGTCAAAACAGTAAAGCTTCACAACTTTGAATTTGGCAGGGACAGAGTGGAGTCCAAATCACTCTCCAGTGATTGCTGGAAGAGAAATGCTAACAATTTGTTTTTATGCTTACAAGATGTGTAAACATAAAACAAGTATAGAGTGATCCTAAAAAGTTCTAACTATCTGATGGCTCTTCATTAACATTGGAAGTTCCAAAATCCACCAGAACTGGGTTCTCCCTGCAGAAGGACAATTAAGGAGCAGGTTGGGTGTGGCAAGTAGCAGTTTTACAGAAGATGAACAATCACAGTCGAGGCTGATAAAAGGATTGTCAGGGACTTCAGTGAATGTTGGGTCAGGGCTCAGATAGGGCTTGATTACAACCTCTTAATTAGGTCTTGCTCATAACATCTGCAAACTTTGCAGCAAGCCATGTTACTCAGTGCCAGCATCATTAGGTAAAGACACTTGTTACAGGTCTGTCACTAGGCAGACCTTGAAAACTTTAGTAGGAATTGAAATTGTCCATGTTCATTTTTTTTCCCAGTGATACAAGCAGTTAAATAATCAAGATAGACTGGCAATTTTCTTTACTGTACCTAAAGCCAACAGTTTTTCATTTTCTGATGTTTGACTTATTCTGACACTATGACAGCTTATATATTTATTTGCTTAGCAATTTACCTTTGTGATTCTCTTAAATGTATTAATTTTTACTCATTTTTATACACTTTTTATACAAACATAACTTGTTACAGCCTACTTACTACAACTTTTCATTACTATAATGCTTGTTTTCACATGCATGAAACTAATCAAAATAAGACAGACATTTGTAAGATGTTGAACACTCAATCTTAAATACATTTGTCAAAGTGGCAAGGACATTTTTGCAATCACAACTGCCACCTGATAATTGCAGCAAAACACCTCCCTCTCCCTATGGAAAATTAAGTAACTTTTTATAAGCTGGAAATGCACAGTTGCAGGCTAAATACTGTGTTTGGTTTTATTTTACCAACAGATAGCTTAGCTCCATAACTTACTGAGCCTTGTAAAGCGCTGTATCAGTAACTGTTGATGTGCTTAAGTCTAAAATAGTTTATAGGTGGTATTTTTTTCTGACAATGCTGACTAAAATTACCATTTGGTATACTGGAAATTCTTAAATAGCACCAACAACAGTGCTCTAATAATAACCTGAGTGACTGTATGAGACTTGAGCAATGACCCTGGTCCAGTTTATTGCTGGGAAGGAATCCACTGGGCAGGAGTTAGGCTGGTTTGGTTGGGATGTTTATATTCATTTTAGATTTATTTGCTCATCTTTATCCTTTCTGGTAATTTTTTATTTCCCAAAATATTTGGGATGGATGTTGGAGACAATGCCTAACATTTAGACCATGCAAACTTCTCAGGATTTGGCTCTTCTCATTTCTCAGTTGTCGCCATGGGCAAGGCAAGACAGCACAGCCAGAGCTGTTCTGTATGTCCTTTGTGGAGTTGCATGTTTCTTGCCTTGATTATACTTAGGCAAGGAGAAATACTTCCCCATCACACAAAACCAAAGTGTTCAAATAACTCCAAACTGGCAACGTCGTTGCTGCTACCTTTTATCTCTGTGCCAACGCAACTGGGGCTTGCTAACATGACTTGGATGCCGTGTCTGTTTATAGTGTTTCATGATGCTCCCACTTAGAACAGCACAAACCTGAATATTTTTCCATGATAGATCTTATTGTGAAATTATGCAATTTCCCTATTTTTGTTCCTGGTATAAATTACCTTTGTCTCACACTGCACACTTCTAGTAGGAAGAGGATGAACATCAAGTTCCTTACAATTAAGGCTCTGGTCAAAACTGATGAGTTTTTACATATTTTTTGTCAGAACAATATGACCATAATAGCATAAATAAGACTCTCATGGACAGGGCTATTAAAAAACAAGTATTTTTTAAAGCCTATTTTAAGTCTAGTAATGGAGAAACAGATGAGATTCTGATAACTTCTGGAGGGTTCTATAATGTCTGCAGACATTACGAGAGCAATATATGCAATTAAGACAAAGCTGTAAATTATTCCTACAAAGGATTATTTTCCTTGAGTTAGGATCACGTGTGAAATAATGTGGAATCATTTTGATCATTTATACACTTTTTGAAACCCATCGTAACATCCAAGCTAATAATATCCAAGACGAAGGAACAGAATAAATTTAAGATGAAATCACTCACCACTTTCACAACCACAAAAGGTACTGAAATTCAGATTGAAAAGCCTATCCTGTTTAAGAAACCCAAACCACTCCAACTGCCATGTTTTATTTTAGCCAGAATTCTACATTTCAGTGAGATTTTAGCAAGCAATTGAAATTACTGTCTTCCGACAAATTACTACAATTTCAAATGCTGTAATGAATACAGATGCATTCCCATTTTAATTTTACTTTTGATAATTAGCCAAGGACCTCTTCCCTAACCTTACTCCAGTGTCTGGAGCAAGAGCAGCTACATCTGCCCTGAAGGACAGACACTTCTGCTTCAGCAGCTGCATGAAGGCAGAGGTTATGCTGAGGGACCACAGAACTGCTCCTCCTCTGATGTTCAAGTTCCCCTGTCCCTACAGCTGAGAACCTGGAGAGAAATCTGGAGACAGATGGACCCAAGCAGTGAATTTTGAGAGACCCAAACTGTCACACTAACCTCCCTGTTCGCTAACAGCAAACTGGTCCCTGTTCTGTTCACAACCAAAACCAAGCTGTTGTGTTATGTGGGTTACAGTAACAGCAGGCTGGAAAGTAAGACCTGCCAAACCTTTCCCAATGTGTATATTTATTTTACAGCCTTGTTTTTTCCACAGTTGCCACCGGGTGTAGCACCACCAGCTGTCCGTACTTTCTGGCAGTGTATTTTTATTCACTTATCTCCAACCTAGCATTTATTTTTTTTCCATCAGTGCTTAGTTTCCAATTCCCTTACCCTGACCCCCTGCAAAGGAGAGGGTCCTCTTTTCACCTCTGAACTTGGTCCTTTCAGCACCTTTATCAGGGATGCTCTGGCTCCTGCAGTCTGATCTGTGATTTCAGACAATCCATTTAGCCTCTCTCAATGGGTTTCTTACTCTAGAACATGTCATGTTCTCTCTGCTGGTGTGAGACTTCATTGACTTTCCAGACCAAAGTAATGCAGTGAACAGAACCATCATCATTTCATGTGGTGTTATCTCTTACTTTTCCCTGCAATCTGGAAAATGCCACCCTTTCCCCAGTTACAGGTAGAAGCTTCAGTTTTATTTAGTTTTAATGCAAAGAATCTCATTTTCAGTCTGTTGCTGGGTCATCAATTTGGATTAGTTAGCACACAAGTTACACAATTCCTAAACTATTATTCAACCAACTGAGGAGTCAAAAGACTCAGACTCCCCTTTCTACCACAGAACAGACTTTACGACCTTGACCATTTGTTTTCCTTGCTTAAAGTTCCCACTTGTGAATTTGAGACATCTCGCTGTGCTGCAGCACTAAATGGATAAACACTATGAACAGAAGGGCTCAGAGAAACCCATACATCACAGACTCGAACATTTGATCTGTTAGGAGGATAAAATTGAAGAAAGAAGAGTCTTGGTGAAAAAAAAAAAAATCACCTCAAGCATAGAGGTTTCTGATGCTGAAGAGTGAGCTGGAGCAGCCAAGAAGATCGAGCAGAAGAAATGATGAGCCAAAGAGCAGACATGGATCACAATGCCTTACAGCCAAAGGGCTTTCTTGGTCATACACACAACTCTGGAGCAACCTCTCACAGGTGGCCACTCAACCACAAGGTCCTGAGCCAGCAAACTTAGCTTAATGGGAAAACTAGCAATTTTGTCTTGGAAGAAAAACAAAAATCAGATGGAGGAGTCCAAAGAGGGTACCCACAAACCCATCTTGCAGATCTGGCCAGACTTTGAGCTGCTACATTCTGTAAATAGTTCTCTTAATAGAGCACGAGCTTAGTTTTACAACCACCCTTCACAAGCACGCTTTCATGTTCTTATTCTACACGTAACAGATTTAGGTACCTAATAGTAGACACAGATACGAAATTTTTGGCCTTGGAGCAGAGATGGGGAAGAGTCCCAAAAGCAGATCCAGAGCATCTTAACAAAGGGATGGGTATGCGTATGCCTGGAAAGCACCTGTTAGTGGAGATTAGCAAATAAATCTTTGAGGAGTGGAGTAGATGAATAATTATCCTACCAATGACAGACAATAGTGGAAAGAAAATGGCATCCATAGAAATAATCTGTAAATATAAAGTCCTGGACCTCTAGACTGGAAAGCTTATTTTTAAGCAGTTATTTTTATGTGTTATATGTTTCCACTTAACATTACAGGCCTAATCATTTGCAGCTCAGTAAAAGGGTTGAAGCCCACTTGCACACACCCAAATTTCCACACACAGCCTGTTTGTGAGCCTTATCTTTCTGGCCAAGCAACTGCTTGACTTGTTCACACAAACAAAAGCTCTGTACGCTCAAATGCGCTTTTCTGCTTCTCTGCCTTCGCTTCATGGCTGTAAGGGATCTCACATTGCACTGCTTCTTCTCTCCATGCACATTTAGAAAATATTAAAAAGCAACCAGCACAGCTTGCCCTTGCTACAATAGGTGAAATCATGTTTAAGACTATTTGTATTCCAGTTGGGTGTTCTGAGCAAGAAACATCAATTTCAGCACAATTTATGTATATATCCAATAGTTGCTCCGAGTAGATCATAAAACATCTGTGCATAAAATTGGAGCAGCTCCAATTTTTATTAATTCAGACATAATTGAAATTTTCAAACTTCCCTATTCAACTCATGGTTAGGTGAAAATGGAAGCTTCAGAAATAAAGAGATCTTCCCCTGCAATTTTTCAATCAGCAGATAAGACCTGCTGCTGCACATACATACCTGCAGTATCAGGAAAGGGTATTACTGAAAATGCATTTTTCAACTGTTGCTGCTGATTGTCCTTGTTCTGATCTGTCCTCGATGTCTCCAGCAGCTCACTTGGCACACAGGGTCAAGGACAGAAGTCATCCTTCCACATCTAAACCATCCTGGTTGAGTTTCAGCCTCTGCATGGAGCCCTGCAGTGGAACTTTCCATTTCCCTCATGAAGTAGCCGAATTCTGCTTCATGAGCCAGAGCAACACACAATAGTTAAAGTCCACATAGATCTCAGTATAGACCTTTCCTAAGCTTCTCCAGCTGGGATTGCTTAGGTTTATTGGAGGCTGATAGGTTATACTGCTTCTGGGAAGTTAGAACTGCTGTAGCATGAGCATTAATCAGCTGCTTTAAAGTGGAAAATTCACATAGGTCAAGACATGAGTCTTAAAAAACCATCAAAATCAAATATTTCAAAGTGTGACAATCTGGGGCTTATTGTGTTAGGTGGTATCTGCAGAAATACAAATGTAGTGGCTGTTCATACAGGAAAAAATGCTACAGACCAGAAATCACATGGGCAGGAGCTCATGTCAGCAAAGACTGGAGTATTTTAACACTTGGCATAAATAGCATGCTGGCCAGAGCATTTCCCTCACTAACCCTCCATTCAAAATCTTTATGTTGCAAGAGGAGTCCCTAAGTCCAGACTATTCACAAATCCATTTTTGCTTCTCCTCGCCCTTTCCCAAAAAGGCAGAACTGGGCTACAGCAGGACTTGCTCCAGGCTTCCACACAGCAGCAAGGTTGGATTTTTCTCTGCTGCTTGGAGGGAGGGGAGGGATGAGTGGAGAGCTGGGGTGGGCTCCAGACCTGGTCTTCTGTTACGACTACCAAGCAGGAGCAGAAAGCCTGACCTTCCAACATCAGCTTGGATCACCAAACCACTGGTGAAGAGTTCACTGCACTAAACCACCTGCCTTACCACCAGTGTAGCCTTCACACAGCTGTTGAAATGATGAACAAACCCTCAGCTTCACAACCCCTTCTTTTGCACTTTGCCACCTGCAAGGCTGGGAGAGGCAATTTGAGAACAAACATATCTCCAGATTACTTTTAAATGGTGGCCACTGTCCTCAGCTTGTCATTTTTCCATCAACTGTTCCAGAATGTACTTCTAAAAATACAGAGCAAGCTCTGCAGGGTGGCCAGCCACCACTCTTCAGGCAGTTAGCATGTCCCCTTCCCCATCCCCAACCAACTCCTCTCTATTAGAAAACAGAAAAATCATATTACAACTAATAGCAACTGTGGATGTAACCTTCTCTCTGGGGAAAGCTGAATTAGCACTTTTCATTCCTTCTAATCCTGCTGAGCTGTGACACCCCTCAGAGGCTCTAGCAAGGTCAAACAACTTGAACACAATACTGAGCTGGTGAGCCAGGTGGTTGGCAATATTCCTTTCATCCAACCCTATTTTTGCTTACCTGGCATTCTAAAGCCAATTTGCAAATATAGATCAGAGGGTTCATACAAAATAGGATATGGAACACCTTGCTGGAGAGATTCTAGCAAGAAAAAAAAAGTTCTCCCTTTCTTCCGAACCTTTTCATTCTCTAGTATTTGCTTTCATAGAGGGGAAAAAAGCTGAAGCCCAGAGATCACTTCTTACCACACACAAAACATTTTATACTCCACATACGGCGACTACATTTTGCGAAGTACGGGATATGAATTTGAAATGCACACTACAGCCAGCACTGACAGCTCTCCCCATTAGTGAGCAACAGTCCTGCAGGAGATATCCGATGAGTACAAACAAGAGTCTCTGATCTGCTGTGTTCAACATGAATATCTCTTGGTGGAAAGTTTGCTCAGTCTGGACTTTCAACAGTAAGCATACTCAGAGATGGTTTCTCTGGAGAAGTAGCATTCATTACAAATTCACTCCACAGCTCATCTTACAATAACTCATTCTCATGTCTACCTCTAAAAAACCCCTTTCAAGAAGAGATTTTTTTCTTAGAGTTGGGCACATTTAAGGTGCAGAAGTGTACATAGGATGGTTTTCAGGATGTGAGCTAAGAGTTCATCCTCCCATTGAAACCAAGGGCACAAGAAAAAAATATTACAGTTGCATAGAAAAATGCTATGGACACAAGGGGTATTTTATGAGCAAGTGAAGAATGATTGCTACAATATTTTATCCCAAATTATCAGTTACTGACAGCTTTGGTGGAGCCAGTTGATTTTTTCCTTTGACTCTGACATCTTAGCAGACTCCTTTAGAAAAAATTAAAACTCAAATTAAGAAATGAAGAATTATCTTTACAATGAAGTTTTCAGCAAGGTACTTATTTTTTTCAGGTCCTAAAATGCCAGTAAAGGAGGTCAGAAACAAGGGCATGCATAGAAAAATAATCCTCAGTTAGCTGTAATCTTTTGTATTTCAATGATATTTTCTAGAGCATTTATCCATCTCCCTGGCATGAGTGGGGCTGAGCTGGCCCCCAAGCACTTTTGAAAATCCCACCTGTAATGACTAATTATTCACAGCATTGCATACAAACCCCTATGGCTCTGACAATCCATTGTAATAAATTAGGCACTGATTGGATTTTTCCTTGCATTTTTGCAGCTTAATGTTATTTAAGACATGAATACCTAGCAATGTAGTACGCTTTCACAGAAACTGAAAAAAATGATTTGGTATCCAGTACACTCAGGCACCTCCACACTGGGCCAGGTCCCTCATGAATCGCTAGCAAAGTTTCTAAGGGTCACAGAAATTGTTTTGGCCCTGCTCATCTTAGTTATTATATCCTTTACAGTGAGATGTAAGGTGTTAAGGTAGACTACTCTACATGCAGATGGGATAGCAGTTTGTATTCCCAAAGAAAATCCAGTTTGAAGTAAAAAGAGGACAGAATTATTTTTTTTTTAAAAAAATATCATTCTGTGTAATGTTACTTCGAATATTCTGAGGGAATAAGACCCACAACTAACCCACAAGCAAAGCATTTCTGTCGAGCATCCACTCAAAGTTCTGGTCAGTCAGCAGATACTGCATGGCTCAAAATCCAGTGATGATCACATACACTGCAGCTAGGCAAGAGCACTGCCTTCTTAATCCTGACAGCAAGGCAATAGCCAAGAATCAGGTTGGATTTTTTTAAGAAAACATAGACTTGATTCAGTTAACTGATGCATTCAGCAGATGTAATCCCTAACCAATGGATTATACACAGTGTTCAATGCATAATTCTGATCTGTTCTTTATTTATAAGAGAATGAAAAGGATCAGGTCTATTTTTAACTTCCTGGAAAGTTTAAAAATAAAGAACTGCTTTCAATAATGCATTAAACAGCAGGTTTCAGCCTTTTTAAATGAGCCTGTGTGTATTGAAAAGGTGAAGCCCTGGGGCTGTGCTGCCCACAGCACAAGATTACGAATTAAGAACAGCGCATAAGGAACAAGTGAAGGCTGAGGTGTATGTTGATAAATCCAGGTACACTGTGTGCGCATGGTTAGATTTAGGGAATGGCAGGGAGTCTTAAAGTCACCTGGAGCTCAATTTCCACTCAGCCTAACACTTCTTGAGCTGAAGGAACAAGAGCACACCCAGGCATTTCACTTGTGATGGAAACACATGCACACACTGGATGAAGGTCTTTAACATTTCCCCAGCCCAGCTCCACGTCTTTAAGAATCTGGAGTCTCACTTTAAACGATTTTCCATCTTCCCCCCCATGCACATTTTTCCCCTGTGCCTTTCACTATTTTAAACTCAATTTAAGTCTTCGGTCAGACCAGGCTGGGTTTACATTAGTGCATTCCCCAGCAAATCCTCAGCACTGGGGAGAAGGTGACAGGTGGTCACAGCCCCAGCCTTTTTGGAAACTTCCCACCTGGTTTCACTAAAATAAAAAGCACTGGGGCCTGTGACAGAGCTGTTCCCATCTGTCCCCCTCTCCTCAGCCTCTGTAACCAGCAGTTACCACCCTGAGCAGCTAAGCACAGGCACCCCAATATTTCAGGGGGACACTGTCCTGCAGAAGGAAGATATGGGGAACAACCTTGGTGCAGAGGTGTTAACATCACAAGCCACCATCAGTGTATCAACCAAGGTCAGGAGTAAAAGCCAGGACTTGTGGCTTCGTTTCAGACATACCCAGCAATTCCTTTCTTAGAGAAACACCAACAACTTAACAGATACAAAATGCTTTGAAAAAAAATTGCATTTCTCAGCAGTGGCAGCTTCTGTAAAACCTCAGGTTATAGGCAGCCTATAAAAAAATTCAACCTTGCCTCTAAAAATCACATCCCATTAAGTTTTCTCCCCTTCCTTCCATTTACTTCTCCACACTTAGGAATCATTTCCCTTCAGGGCAAGAAAAGGAGATATAATAGCAAAGAAACTAATTTCACATGAACAGCACTGAAAGGAAGGACAGTGAGAAGTGACGCCCCGCCAGCTCAGCCCTGCCATGCAGGGGATGGCACAGAAGCCACAGAGAAGAGAGCACCTGATCAGCATCACTCACCCTTGGTCTGAATGACAGGCTTCTTTAAAGCAAAGGGGTACTTAATGGGAATCTTCATCCAGAAACTCCAAAAAACCTCTTTCATAGACGTATCAGGTATATGCAAGCAAAAATATTTTTTTCTAAGTGCTGCCTATGTATGTAGAACTGTGCTCATACACAAGCTATTACCCACCTGCTAAGTTTATACAGCATGTTTTGTGTGATGCAATCACCAGTACAGCAGCAGGCAACTGGGAACCAAACCCAACTGATAACAGCACTGCAACACCACCCCAAGCACCTGGGGGGAGAAATCCCTTCCCATAACACCAGAAGTGGATTTTCATAACAGCATGATCAGTTCATAACCTCGTTTTGCACCATACAGGGTTGCATGAAGCAAGATTAAAAATTTAAGTTATCCTGCAACATTGCAGTGGGCTTGCTCAGGCTGCGCCGACAGCTCCCATCACTGCGCATCAGCCTTGTGCTGCTCCCGGCTTCCCATCCCGTCCCGCAGCGTGGAGCCAGCCAAGCTGCCTGCCCTCCGCTTTAACACCTCACACACTGGCCAAAGCAGGGCCAAATTTGGCTCCCTGCCAAAATAAAAAAGGACAATAACTGATTAAAGTGATTAATAATTCAGTTTTAAATCCCTCAGGTAGCTGGCATCTCCCTCTTCTCTGTACTTAAGTATGGGAAATATTATCTAAACAAATGCTATAGTAAATTTAGCTACTGAAAGCCAGTAACCATCCGGCTTTTATTGGCACTCTTCTCCATATGCCCTGCCACTTCCCCATATATTTTAAGCGCCAGCTTCCGTACGTATGGGTACCTTATGCTTGGGCAGTTACACACTGTAAATATAGAAGACTTTTAACCTAGAGCTCAATCCAGATCTTTCCCCCCCAGTATTTTTAAGGAGAAAAGGTCAGAGTATTCCAGTGAACTGACGCACTCTGTCTAATTTATACAGCAAGAAGCTTAAAATTGTGCGTCATTTGACCATTTTCCATTTGTTCATGCTGAGATTAAGAGATGGGCTTATTGTTGAGCTTATAGTTGAAATTACAACTAAGAGAAAAAAGGGTTATAGGAGATCAGTAGCTGCAGCTGGGCTTTGATTTACTGCTGCCCAGTCATGGCAATGTAAATTAGAAAACTTGAAAAAAGCAGCTTATGGGAATGGAGAGAAGCCGAGTAATTAACCATTTCTAAGGTAAAGGTTTCCAAATAAAACCAGGGAGCCAGGACTTGCTGTGAGCAGTAACAGCTTGTTTAATTGCCAAAAAAGCATCTGTGACAACAGAGTGGTATGCAGCTGTGATCACAAGGGAGAAAAACCCAGCGTCAACATCAGAAATCATCTGTAAAGCCGAGGAGTCAGCGTATTTCGTACTGCTTCATCGCTGCACGGCACCTCATGGGGCAGACAGATGGCCAGCCTCTTGCACCCACTGGGAGAGAGCTCCTTCCTTGGGTACCTCTGGCATTTCTTCTAATACCCAGGATGTTTGAGCTGCATGAATAAGAAAATATAATCTCACAATACATCTTCTTGAATTTCACAACAGTGAGGGCAAGTCCAATAAAAACCAGAGCTGGTCAAGCAATGAAGGGGTGTTTGCTCACCGGTGGGTTACTGAGAGTGCGCACACCTTTGCACAAAGCGAACGCCAAACCCCGAGCTGATGTGAGCTCAAATATTTCAGCGGAGCCATGGAAGTGTCTACAAGCAGAACCGCAAATACAGTTTAAAAGCTTTTCCTTCTAGTAGCATGGATCACTAAATTTCACTGGGTTTTAACAAAATAGGAAATCCATGAGAATGGTTGCACTTCTCTCCCATTTCTTTCCATTTTCTTTTTTATTTTATATATGTTATGAATCTCAAATTAATTAGTATTTACACAATAGTGGTAAGAAGAGTAACAGATTTTTCTGACATTTTCCTGGAAGAACTGTTGCTATCTACAGCATTTTCCATTTTCATCTGGGCTATTTTCATGAGACTGGAGACAGATTGATTTTCTAGGTGAAAATAAGAACATTGCCATTTAAATAATGTATTTCCATGTGTGGCAAATCACTAATACCAGAAGTTTTTTCTCAAAATAAATGTATATATTTTTCATCACCAAATAGCCTCCTTCACTGGCATAAAACCAAGAAGTATCACCCTCTAACTTTGCAAACTTTAATGAACATTCAAAAAAGGTGAAATCTGACAAAACTGGTGCTAAATGGTGCTCACGCTGCTCATGACAGCCAGCCTCACTAGGCTCTAGATGCATTAATGCCTTCACATGCACAAAATGTCAGAACTGATCTTCACAGGGATGCAGGTGAGGAGTGTTCAGCAACATTCATATCAATATGGTTTTCTTTGGATTATATCTCACTGTAAAACCTGCCACAATTCTGCTATATTACTTTCTAATTAAAAATATCACTGCAGAAATAATGCCTAATCCTAGAGGTTTTATACATTTTTAGCAAAGTATCTTACAATCTTCCACCCTCTAGTGTATTAAGAAGTGTTGTAAGATGTGGAAGGGATTTTTTCCAATTTTGAAGTGGCAATCTGAGACAGAGACAAATTATTATTACTGCCTAACTCCAGCAAAGCATTTTTCTACTGGAAACCTCAAAGTGCTGACAGACCAAGAAATGTAACAGATCTCTCCAGCCCTGCGTAGCATCCTCAGTGTTAGACCACCTGTATTCCAGCTCTAGCTCTAAAATTGGGGTGCAAGCAGGACCTCCCCTGATACTCAACTCCTTCTTGAAGTTTCATTTCTACTCAAAACGCAGAGGTAAGAAAAGAAAATGAGGCAACCCAACAGCACGAGGCAGCAGCTCATTAATTTTCAAGACAGATAAAGCCTGTGTCTGTTTTAAAGTTGTCTTTTCCAGCAACAACTAGAAGAACCTAGCAGCTTCTCTGGGCTAATGATGTTTATTCCTATTACCAGGAAAATTTACAAGCCTTCTGTCAGATAAAGAGTTTGAGCTTTACAGAAAAATGCATTTAGCCACAGATGCACTAGGGCCAAGCAGATAACATTTAAATCTTCATAAGTTTAGGCACTAAACTTTATTATGACATGAAACACACTGTGCCAATTTTCCAATTCCAGCAAATACACTAAATGTCATTGTCTTTCTAAGAAGAAAGGATCTATTCTTGTTTCCGTTTTTATTGGCCGAGGAAGATTAAGGGTAATCTCACTAAATCCTCACTCACCCCACGATACACATTTTTTGGACATTGCTGTGTCATTCAGAATATTATATTCTCTAACAGAGAACTCTTGCTTTATTAATCCTGGCTTCTTTTTGTCCCTCCATCCCCTTCAGAACACCCCCATGTCACACACCTCTTTGTCACCCAGTGAGACCAGTTTAAATTCGGCATTGAACCCAGGGTGGCCAGAGTCATCACATTTTGCTTTAACAAGTCAGACACATCCAGAAAGAACAGCAGCCAACTGCAAGACATTTCTTTCCTGCTTTGGCTGCGGGATAGAAAGACAAATTAAGCTTGCCAAATTGGATTAATTTTCCTACTGCCCTCCACTCTTTCCCACCTCCCATTAGAAAAAAAAAAATCAAATAAAAATTAAAAACTAAGTCTCCAAACTTAAACAGGTGTTAAAAAGCACTAATGACAAATCCTTTTTGTCTCCATGGCCATGAACTCTGATTACTTCAGGAAACTTGACGAAGATAAAACTTACTGGAAATGCGTGTATCAGATGGCAGCACCACAGACCGTGGGGAATTTACTCAGTGTATTGTGATCTGTCAAAAGGAGCTGGCAGAAGTGATTTTTGTGCCAAAGACTTTTATTCCTGAAGTTACTGGGGACTAGTCAAAACCACAGCAGAGTCTTGCTGAGAAGTTGGATTAATACTCATAAGGCAAACAAGAGGCCAGTTCCTCTGATATGAAGTAGGCTTGCTGAAGCCACTCTCTGTCCAAGGAACACAAGATAACTACTTCTGGGATTTGGCACACAGGAAATGGCAAAATATTCTTATTTCCCATAAAAGCTCCTTAGCTGCTCTCTACAGGTCTGCTCTAAAGGCAGTGGAGCCTTTCCATTGCCTCAATTTATCTTCAGATAGGCTTCTGAAAGCAAAAATGAAACAGGGTGCTGAAAACAGTTTTTTCATCTCCAGAGGAACATCCCCACCTGGGCACAGCACTTGCTTCTTGAAGGATTTGGGGAAGAAAGCAGAAAGCATCACCCCAGGCTGGTCAGCTGCATTCATCCCATCAGTGATTTAAAACCTTGAGACAAGGTCTTAGGAGAACACCAGGGCAGGTTGAGCCTCTGCTAGGGGTAAGAAGCCCTTATCACAGAACTCAAATAGGGCTGGAAACCTCAACCTGCACAGGCTGGCTGTAGGCATCCCAGAGGAGGCTGAATCTCAGCAGTGAATCTCTTCTCCCCTCATCTCCACCCAAACATACCACCAGCCTGGGCAAGCTTGCAGGGATCAGCTGCAGCTGCACAATGAAACCAGTCAGTACAGAAGGCTCTATTCAAGGGTAGAGGCTTTTCCCCATCCATAATGCAACAATAATGGCCAAAAAAAGACACTATTAAGGGAGAAATATCACACCAAGGCAGGTGGTATGAACTCTGTGGATGGAAAGTCATTGCCTTTTATACTGGTTTTTCTTTGAAGGTAAGTCCTAGCGTTTATTTCAAAGCTCAAATCTCTGCAAAACAAGCCTTCCCCATCACACTGCTCTAAAACTGACAAAGAGGGAGAAATTCTGCAGAAAAAAAAATATTAGCACCAGACTTTATCCCAAGGTTTTCTCACTTAAAGGTACTCAAACCAAGCAATCTGAAATCCATCAGGGTGTCCATTGTCCTCTATAATTTCTCTCAGTAAAAAGCAATCTTAGATCCACAAGTCAATATGAAGTGCAAGACAGCAAGTGTTTCAAAGCACAAGGGCCAAATTCTGCCTTCATGCATTTGAAGTATGAACACTGCCATCAGTGGGACTTTCAAAGTTTCCAAGCTTTGAATTTTTACCCAAGTACCCAGAAGCTGCAGCCCTCATTGTAACAAGTGGGATGTTTATCTCAGTAATGATAGCACAATTTCTCAGTGGTTATAATTTAGAAAATAATTAGTACAAAAACCCTAATGCAATGACAGTGCCACGGCTAGCTGCTCACTTTGTTAATGGGAGCCTGGCACCAAATTGGTATAGTTTCCCACAACAAAAAAGGCCCAGTGCTACAGAGCCATTTCTAATAATTTGATTCAGCATGCTACAAAGTAAATTCTGATGATTTAATTGGAAATGGTATTTTTAATAAGAGGCTATTTTTTCAATTACCATTAAAACCAAATGTCCTTTCTGCTTTATCCAACTATGCCTTTTGCTAATGGTGTTCTCTGGGGTTACTGTCTTTTATCAGTTGTATTTGAGACTCATAGCACCCAATTTGATGTTCCCAGGTATTTCAAACAGAACACATTGTACATTGTTCAAAAGTAATAGTACCAGGAATGTTGCTAGATAAATTTCATTGCATTTTTTTTAGATAATCATAAGACCCAGATTCTCTGAATCTGACCTTATATTACTCAACAACTTTTAGAAGTTTAAAGACAAGAACCATTTAATAGAAAAATATTGTTTGGATTCCAAATAGCTATTTACTCGCTCAAAAATTCACCATTTTCCACCCTCATCCATCCCTGCCTAACACAAAAACCAGCCACTGCTTCATGTGGCCCCTGCCATCTCCGTGGTGATTTAGGGGAAAAAAAAAATCACTGCAGACCTAGGGTAGCCTAGAGCTGTGCTTAGTCACAGCCAGTGGTGTGACAGCGAAGAGCCACAGGCTGTTACAAGAGGCAGTCCCTCAGCTCACTGAAACCAGTAAAAAACTCCCCTTACAAATGTTCGTAATAAGCATTACCCTCAGCTTGGAGCAGGAATAATCCTTCTAAACAGGATGTATGCCCACAGATAGGCAGCAGAAGATGGCAGCTATGAAAAGTCACTGCTTTTTTTTTATATTTATCATCTCAGAGGCCCAACTGTTTCCCTGGCACAAGGTGGTGGACAGAAGTGATTGATTTCTCCTTTTGCTGCATTTGAACCTTTGCAGTACAACAGCTGTAAACAGGGAGGTTTCTTTTCCCACCACAATGGGACCCAGTCAAACCATCGAGCACAATGCAGGCATTCTCCCCCAGTCATCTTGTCCACTGCCTGCTTGTGCAGAAAGGAAAAAGAGTTAACTCCCAGAGAGATGTGCAAGTAGGAAAATTACCTCACATCTGTATTATATCCTGTACTGACAGGTGTTTCAGTGCTCTAACACTCCCCTAATTTACAATCCCCCTGGTACGAGAAGACTTATGTCCCCCTCTGATAAAGCTCTGAGCAGCTCCAACAGCTTTTGCTCTTTGACCTGACAGTGGTCACCTCATCAGCAGCACTTGGGCCTTGCCAGAATTCAAAGCCAAAGTGATAGTCCTGCAAACCCTGGCTGACTTGTGGTCCTGCTCCAGTGAGGCATCCCACCGAACTGGAGGGCATCTGCATGAAGCACTCCCCAGGTGAGCCAGCTCCATCAGGCCTGAGGTTTTCAATACCCTACATGAGCTGGTGCATCATGGCTTCTTCACTAGCTATACTTTGAGTTCTAGTTTTCATTTCTTTCCCAACACTAATATTTGCTTTCATAGACTATTTTAACAAGCAGTGCACCTAGTGTCTGTTTGCCCACAATTACATTCAGATGCTTGCAAGCAGGTATTTGGTTTTGGCTACTGTTATAGGAAATTCATAGCTAAAGAGCAAAAAAAAAAATCCCTTATGCTAAACGCATCTGAATTTACTGCAGTTTTTGGTGTGGTAACACATTTGTCTTTTGCTCTCAAACTGTGCATTGCTGGAGATCACTGTGAGAAGAGCAACAGAACCTGCATCTTGCATCCATGCACTCCCACATCTGCCCCCAGCCACCTCGGCATTATTCTGAGCTCCTGAGCTCTTTGGGACAGTTACTGTCTTTTTCTTCAGTCAGCAAGACAGCTGCACTGCATGTAGCATCCCAAAGAGGACATTAATGATCAGTTGCACTCCTAATAATCATAATTCCACTATTGCAGAGTATGGAACCATGACTCAGGCGCTGCACACTTCTGCTGGCCTCCAGCTGCCTGCTAAGACTCTGTGCAGAGCCAGAGCTGTTGGCCGTCTGAGGATTAATGTAGAAGAATATGCCAAAGCTGGAATACTCTTCAGTACTTAACTGAAACATCAGCAGAACACTGCTTTAGAAGACACATGGCTGGATTCCTATTTATCTTTCTTTTTTATTAAAAATGCAACTAATAAAATAAAAGGCAGCTATAGGAGACTGCAAGCACAGTAGAGGAAGCTGAATGCAAGCACTTCTGGCCCCAAACGATGAGATCTTTGGAAGAGAATCACAAACATCAGCAAAATCTAATTTGCCCCAGCACAAGTGAGAAAGCAATATTTTGCAGGCTGCAATGAAAACAAAGCAAGGATGGTAAGATTGCTCAGAAGGAAAAAAAACCAAACAAAAGGAGACAAAAAAGAATGAGAGGACAGAGGAAAAAGGTGACAACAGATAAGCAACTGAGAGGGAAAGAATTACCATCCAGGGAAAACTTATGGGCTGTGATAAAACTTCAGACGCTGGAGTCAGAGTAAAGTTTGGGAGAGGAAGAATGAAGTGATGAGCGCTGATAAATGCATTGAATTTGTTCTCTCCCATTACTCACAGATAGCTTTTTTTAAAGAGCCAAACAAGCGAGTTCCAGCTGCGACCTGCTGTTCAGCCCAGAGCAGGGCAGGAGCCCACTGCCACCCCTGTAGTAGGACAGAGCCCAACACCATCCCCATGTTACCTAACAGTCTGGCATCTGGGTCAGACACAGCCATCCCTGCTCAGCCACCCCTGCCTGATCTCATCCCAGCTTAGTAAATAGCCCAGATGTTTACAACACATTCCAGGACAGGGAACCACATGCCTGAAGTTGGTGAGTGTGACTGCAGGGCTGGGTTTATCCTTATCCTGTGCCATTTGACTTTTCTAAGCCTTCCTAGCTGTCTAAATTCTAAACCCAAATTAAACTACAGTGCAACTCGTTATAGGCTTGTGAGTTTAATTATTTGAGCCATCCCCTGCACCCTGGCAGCTTAGCAGCTGAGCCTCTCACAGAGCCATCCCTGGGAGCCCTCCAGTGCAGGATTGGTGGCGATCAGCATCATTAAACCAGGTTACATAAAGAGCAAATCACAAAAAATTACTTTCCAAATTGCCTTGCTTCTGTAGATTCGGGGGAAAGAAAAGGGCATTTTGGTTTTATTTCCAGGAAAGATGAAAGCTGGGCAGCTGAGCCAACCCTGCCCCAATCCCCTTACAGGTTCATGCCTTTAGCTTTGCTCACACATTTTGGGTGAGGTGAGCAGCCAGAGTGCACTGCTTAAAGTCAAACTCTCAGCATCCAAACCTAGAGGTGCAAGAGGCTTCTTTTCACACCCAAATTCAAGGAAGGAGTGAGGCTGTGATACAAGTTAGCTGTGGAAGGAAAAAAAACCACACCACACACCTGATATAGGGGAAACTCCAATTCAGAACTGCTGGCAGACCCAACCAGCAATCATGGCTTTGAGCAGCTAGTTTAACTCAGCAAGGGCAGGCATGCACCTGATCTTGCTCATGCATCTGATTGCAAACATTCAAGCCTTTCTACCATGCTGGCAAAACCACTCACAAGCACAGAATTCATCTGTAGGAACCTGGGAAGTCATGCCACCTTTTTCCATGCAAAGCCCTTATGAGTTCTATCCTTATGATAAAAACTGTTACTTCTGGCCATAAATTGATTTTAAGATCAACTGATCCACAATCTGGCTGGAGATGTCTCTGCTTCTTGCAGGGCGGTTGGACTGGATGGGCTTTAAAGGTCCCTTCCAACCCCATTTCATGATTCTATAGATCTCAATCCTTTAAAAAAGTGGGTCAGCCCTTGCAATGAGCTGTTTTATGGGAAGCCTCAAGCCAAAGAACACTGCCTCTGCCCCAGCCTGCTCCTAAACACTTCTCAGAAGTGGGTGAATGTACACATAAATGAAACACTCACATCAGATAAGGAGAACTGGAGATCCAGGAAATCAAATGCAAAACTGGGAGATTCATTGACACTGACATCAGTCACACCACTCTTGGTGAGTGCAACAGTTTTTTCCTGGAGCAGCAAATGCACTTCCCACCTCTTCCTTCAAATGCTGTAGAACATCACTGTACCACATCTGACAGAGCATCATATATCACCCACCCTGCATCTCATGAAGGAACAAAGCAGAATTTAAAATGCATGGTTTCCTTAACTCCAAATTTCACTCCAGCTTTCACTCCTTATTCCTATGCAAAACAGGATGCTCTGAGAAGAAAATAATGCCATTCCCAAAGTTCATTACTCATTCTAGACCCATTCCTGAGGGCTTCCAAAGAGGTGGAATATTTGCTTCCCTAGAGAAGAACTTATCCCACTTTTTAACTGATGAGTGATGGCTGCTATGATCCTGCTACCAAACCCAATTCCTTTTCTGAACCCTCCATTGTTTTAAAATCTTAGAAACCACCATCTGAGGAGACCTTCAGTCAGCATTTGATGAGAGGTAGTATGTAGCACTTCACCAAGCAGTAATATGAACAGTTGTAGTACACATTTGGTCACAGAGGAAAAAATTCACATTCCAAACAAATGAAGAAGCCATTTGAGAAGGAACACACAGCCTCTCCAAGCAGAGCAGTACAGGCTGCTTCCATTTCGGGTCAACAACAAACTAAGCCAGCAGATGCTTATTTTCTATTTTAACTTTTATGGTGTATGAAATTTAGTCACCTTGTCTGGCATCAGTTATGAAAGAAGCACTAAGAAAACATCTACAGAGGGTCAATTCCATTTTAACCTTCATAAACAACAAGTAAAGTCAGTGCCAGCTAGCTGGCCACAAGCCTGCTATTAAATTAATAATAATAAAATCCAGGAGAAATAGTTCTGGCTGCATCTCAGATGTCACATGTACATTTATATCCCGAGTTACTACAGCTCAGCACTGGGCTTACAGTTGGCTGATTAAGAAAAATGTTAGAAGAAAAAATTCACAGCTACAACTTAATTTCATTTTGAGGAAGGGAGAGAAGATGAATCACCTGTAACCTGCTAATACAAGTCAAGGATGGTGGTAGAAAATAAGAACAGCAAGTTTGTAATTTTAAACCCAGAATAAATTATGAGCTTTTGGGGGAGCCAGTTCTTAACCATAGGTTTATTCACTAGGAAAATGAAAGACTGAAAATCAGCATCTTCAAGTGGGTTTTAGCCTTAGGGGGAAAAAAAAAAAAAAGAGCTGAAGGTGACTAAGTGACCATTTCAAACATCTGAAATTAGCTAGTTCACATCACTCAGGTAACAAGTGGGGCTTTGGTTTCTCCATCCCAGAGCTACAGAGAAACACGAATCCCAAACAAACAAACAAAGAAAAAGCAAGTTCAAAGCAGAGATCAGGAAACACTCAACATAATCATAAATATTTTATTGAGGCAGAATTGCTGTTTCATTCAGGAAATTATTTGATACCATCAAGGGCTGAATAGGAGTTGGAAGCAGAGAAGGGACTGGGCAAGCCAAATAATTACTCTAATTGTCAGAATCGGTTGATTTTATCCAGACCAGTGGCTGGCGCACAGGACTTTAAAAACTACTGGTTCTATTTGCACATTTACTAATTCAACACTGAGAAGGGATATGAATAAGCATACCTACTGCAATGAGAGAATGCTGCCTGCCAGGTTGCTGTGGGTTGTCAAAACAGGTTAGCGGACAAATAACCTCTGAGTTTCAGGAGGCATCAGTTTTGTCTCCTTTGTTCTAACATTCTGCAGCTTTTACCTCAGTGGCAGTGGTAAATCAGTAATCATTATATCACTTATCTCCAGTATAATCATTCTGGACATCTTGTTCATGCATCTGCTACTCAGCTCATTTTCTTTATATCAGTTGGCATCAAAGATTTTTCTCAATTTTAGCTCTTGCCTCAGCACCACCTGCAAGGAACCTCAGACTTTTGCAAGGGCTTTGGTAAAGCAAGCTCCATCTTCCACTTTCAGAAGGGTTTTTTTTTCTTAGTGTTTTTGTTATAATAGCAACTGCAGTATTTTCTGTGTGCATTCCTGTGACAGCTGGGATGTAATAAGCAAAGTGATGAAAAATTGCAATGCACCAGTTACCACAAAACTGCTTCCCTGCAACAGCACACAAGAGCAGAATGATGCATTTGTTATACTGAGTCATTAGTAAGTTTTTCCTATATATTCTGTGCTTCAGCATCCACATTTGTTCTCATTTCACCTCCTGTGGACAAAGGATCTCAGTATGTGCATTTCATGGATGGAGACTTCTAGCTAAAAAAGTTCATAGAACAGTTGCAGTGCTTTCCAGGCTCTGCCTCTGTGCCCCAGCCAGTTTTAAGCAAATGAAGGCAGTGATAACCCTCACTACCTTAGCTACTTATTACAAGTAAAATTCAGGATTGATTCCACACCTCCTCAGCTTTATAAATCCTCCAGCAAGAGGCAAGGGCTTCTTGGCATGCAGTACTCATCATTTGTCATTGCACAGGCTGAAGAAATCATTTTCAGGCAGAAAATGAGTCACAAACTGTTCCCCAGCAAATACCTGTGTCTGTCTTCCCGGTCCCTTTATCAAAGGTAAATATTTAAAAATATACTTACAATCAGAACTCATCTATGGATCTACAGCCATCTAGAATAGGATTTGTCCTCTGGAGGTGCCTCTCTAGATTTGATAGGACCTACATAAGTCAAACAGCTTTCTGATAGCTAAAAATTAATTGTCCATATAAATATGGGTTATATTGCCATGGCCCCACTGGGGTCACACAGCAGCTCAGCAGTGAGGGGACATCCCAAACATGCCCTGTGCCCTGGCAGGGCAGGAGGGCACCCTGTGTATCTGCAGGGAGGCTGGGCTGCTGCTCACAGTTCTGCAATCTGCATTTGTAATCAAACTCTTGTCCACAATGGGAGAAGGTTAAGAAAATAAACTAGTACCAATTTCCTGGTGTGTTTAATCCCTTACAGTACAAGATGATTACGCTATCTGTGCGTGAAGAGGAACTTTACCAACACTGACAGGGAAGATGGCCATTATCCTATGTGTTTGACCAATCACAACTCCTTCCAGTAAATTAAAAGCTGTTATTAATAAACATAGCAGCTCTCCCCATGGCATTGTTTGCAGGAACAATATTGCACAGGTAATGAATCACTACAGGGTGAACAGTTTCCCCAGCAATGCAGTGAGTGTTAATATCCATGCTGCTACCACAAGGTGTTACTCAATCCTCTAACCACAATCACACACAGCCAGCCTGGAACTGAAGACCTAAACACACCCTCGTGACATTGAAAAGCCCTTCTTTCAAACACAAAGCTGTCAGCAGAGATGGAAGGTGAAATCTGCACGCTGTATTTATTGTGGAATTGTCTCTGCAAGCGTAACACTCTGTGCTGCACAGTTCATAACAGCACTTGCTCAACACATTGCCTCCAGAGAAGTATTATATTTAAAGAGAAAAAGCAGAAATACCCTATATTGCCACTAGTAGACTTTTACCAAAGGCACACTGATTTTTAAGCTCCCATGACAATTTGAGAAAGTGTTCCTTCCATCTTCATCTTATAGGGAAAGGAAAAAGCTCTCATTGTTTTTATTTGAAGAGATTCTCTTGAAATTTACAGTCAGCTTGTTATTCTTTGAATCAGCATTTTTCACCCTGCTGATTTCTATAAAGTCACAGAGCTTAAGGTCTGTGTTTGAGTCCTGCTACTGCAGGCTGATGATGTGAAGAATTTCTTATAAATCACAGAAGACAAAAAATATTCCAGGTAGGTAGAGTGCTGGGGAAGAAAAATTATTTTCTTTATGCATGTATTGTCACACAAACTA
Source organism: Ardeotis arabs (assembly GCA_011801015.1). Lineage (NCBI taxonomy): Eukaryota > Metazoa > Chordata > Aves > Otidiformes > Otididae > Ardeotis > Ardeotis arabs. The sequence goes on from JAAGAY010144147.1 coordinate 88,835, forward strand.
CTCCTGACTGAAAATAAATGCTCCCCAGTTAAGGCTGTCAGTGCCCAGAAAAGGCAGTCGGTGGGTTTCGGTAGCATCATGGTAGCACAGGGCAGGAGGAGGCTGGACCAAGAACACAGCTGGTGCCCTGGCAGGAAATCAGGGGCACCAAGGGATGTTCTGGGAAACACTCAAAAAAGCAGCACAAGGTTAATGAGCAGCTCCTATTTAGATTTCCCCTGCCTAGCAGAGTTTTGCTGCCAACTGCTGCTTCTTACATCACCACACAGATTTCCCCCCCCACCCCTTCATATAATTATGATTCCCCAAGTGGACATTTGCAGATACAATTCATTATATTCTCTTTAACTCTACGGAGTTATGGAGAGCCTTGGGACATTCCCTGCCACACAGCATTCCAGTAACAGCCAGAGGATGGATAACTAAAGCAATTATGAGATGAAGCAGGAAGGAGTGTGATGTGAACTTATCAGCTATCATGTCAGCCTTAAGTGCAGCAGTCCTTCCACCTTCAATTTTCAGAATCACATCAAAACCAGAATGTTTACAAATAAAGTTTCCAAAATGTTTACAGAAAGTTGGGAGCAAGACTGTTTTGCCTGTTAAGGACCAACAACTTGACAGGTGGCCCCAGCAGAAGGAGCTGCACCAAGGGTCACTGCTCACAGCTGAACACAAAGGACAGAACATTCCATCCTCATCCATAATTTCCAAATCTATTTTCTATGACAAGGCCAGATTAGGAACAGGCAGGATTTCACAGGCCACAGGGCAGAACCCTGGACCAGTGGCTGACCACTTTTTTGCTTAGACAAAACAATTGGGAAGCTTAAATGGGTGGATTCCCTCAGTGTAAAACGCTAAGTCTACCTCTTGATTTCTACTGCTTTTAAGCTAGTATTAAGATAATGGACAAAGGATGAATGAGGTTCTGTAAATTAGTTATTTAGAGCAATCAAGCAGTTGGAGGGACAGACTTTCATCTGCTTCTTGCATTAGAGTTAAAAGGAAAATCTACAGCATCATTCCACTAAAGAGCCTCTCATACTGGTAATTGCCTTGCAAACCAAGAAAGTGAACGCTATGGGTGAGAACACAGCACACAGTAATAACGAAGTTAGTTTATTAATTCTGAAGTCAAAGCTTGCACTTTCACACTGCAGTTCACCCAGGTTTACATCAAGAGCCAGTAAGAGTGGCAGTAAACAGTTTCCTGCCAAATCAACCCCAGGAAATGCAGGAATCCCAGTCATTACAAATCTACACCTCACCGGATTTCCAGCACAAAACAGAGGCGGTAAATTCACTCCCTGGGACAAATGAATGCCAGTCCTGCTGAGGCTTGCCCAGGAAGGGTAAATAACCCCATTAACAGAAAGGAACTAGGAAGACATCTGTGCTACTCATTTACATTACCTCCAAATTAATTATTTCAGCCTAGAACCAAGTAAGTTACAAGAAAAAAGATTTGGCCTTGATCAAAGTTATTAACATGTTCAGGTAACATCTGATAGAATTTTGGCCAACAAAAGCACAGAAAAGCCTAGGTTGAAAAGGACTTCAAAAGATGATCTGGTCTGACCTTTTATGGAAAAGGGAGCCTAGACAAGAAAAAAAAAGCAATAAGCTTTCAGAAAACTTGCTATTTATCTATTTTTAGAATGGAGAGTTTCAGATTTTAATTCAGTCAAAAAAGTTAAAAGACAGTAAAAAAATATTAAATATCTAACTCAGAGGGGAATACAGAAAATCCCCAACCAGAATCAGAGGTTTGAAAAGAGTCATGATCAGAACAGTTCATCCAGCCCTTAGCCAGGTTCTGGAGACAGCTTCGAGCCAAAGGACCAGAGCTGAATCCCCTCCTGCTTTTAGGAATTATTTGGGAACAGTTACTAAGCCTATGCTTGGTGCTGTGCTCCTGCAGGTTTGGTAAAGATGTGGCCATGAGCTGCAACTCAGCATAACTTCACTCATCTTCTCCAGACTCAGGCCTGATCATGGAAAAAGTTCATACCTGCCTTTTCCTGCTGAAGGGGCAACTCTGCCCCTAGACTATTTTTATTCCAGAAAAATATATTTCAGGAGAGATATACATAAATACAAGTTATTTACACCATGTAATTCACAGGGGATTGACCTAGAAAGCTCCCACTCTGCTCATGCACATATCTGATCGCAGAGTTTGGGTTTTTATCAAGCACCCTTTCTGTATTTTTCAATAGGAAGAGGAAAAAAGAAATCTCTTTGGAATGATGGAAAAAATCATGTGTGGCCAGCGATTATCAAGAACTAAAAACCCTGCAAATGACAAGCTTGTTAGCTGGCTTAAATTGATGCACTTAACTGACCACTTTTTTAAAATACAAAGCCCTTTTCTATAAAATAGAGATTCTCACTTATTAAAAAGAATGATCCCATTATGTATTTTGTAGAAACAAGTGGTCCTGAACAGCCTCTGCTTCATGAATTCTTATAAAAAATTAAACAGAGTACAACACGAAGCGCACACCCAGTACTCAGGTTTGATGGGGGAGGAAAGTTTTGAATTACATCACAAAACGTTCTGCTCATCACACGTTCTGAGGACAGGCTTGAAGTGGGCACATTGAAAATGTAGGTCAGGCACAGAGGCTTTTCCTGCCTTCCCAACTTGCTCACCCAAGCATCAGCTCCTGCTTCTATAAACCCAAACACCTTGCTGCATTCTAAGGGAGGTGGACCAGTGGCAAAGTCATGCTGAGCCCAAGGAACTGGTGAAAACACCTGCCTGCACAAAAAATCCCAACCTGAAGTTATACAAGATGATTTACCTAGAATTTAAATTCACTTTTCTAGACATGCAAGAAACCTGTTTCTATTTCACTTCTATAAGCTTCCAGGTAGAATTAGAAGATAAAAGCAGGAAGAAAACTCTGTGCATATAAAAGATGTCAGAAATAGAGACAAAAGAGAGAAATGAAAGTGTTCTGCTTCTGTCCTTTCCCAAAGAGAAGCAAGATCTGTGGCTGCCCTGGAAAACCATTCTCTGCAGTCCCAGTTTACACAACTCGACCTGGAAGAGGGAATGGGCTCCGCTGGCTGGGGATGCAAAGCTGCAGCTGGCTTCAAAGTTATCACCCTGCACTGGCTTTAAAAAGCAGCACCAGCCCCAGCTGAAAACAGTGTGAGAAGTGTCACTGAAAACAAGCCCATTAAATTAACACGCATGACAAGCGAGACACCCATAGGAAATTTGGATCCCTGATAAAGGATTACGTCCTTGGCCTGGCAGCAGCTGACTGATGCAGAACATCTGTTTACTGACATCCAGGACTTCCACCTTTTTTGATAGACTGGAACTTCCCATCTTCCTTTCTATTAAATCCTAGCCATAAAAAGGAATTTCCCTGAACATTATGCAATTCTGAGAAATAAAAGCCCTTACACCAGTCTCATGTGTTCCTGCTCATTAATAAGCTCTGAGTTTATCTTCATTGGAAAAGCAAAGTGATTTACAATGATAAACAGGAAATTAAGATCTGCTTTGTGATTACAACTCCTTTTTAAAATACAGCACAAAGCACCAATGACTACAGAAGGTTTTTCTACTGATTTTTCCCTTCTGACAAGCTATTATTTAATGACAGTGTGCATTAGAAAAATGTTGGTGTTCTGGGATTTTTCAAGCAGACAAATGCTTTTGAAAACTGACCTTAAATCATGATTAGTGGGCTGATCCCAGACTTGCTTGTGAATAATTAGGTCTGGTTAACACCCTCAGAACAGGGCCAGACACTGACAGTGGCTAAGGCAAGGCAGAAAGATGCTAGTCCAGCACTAACTCAACTCCCCAAGGAGGAAAAAAGGGAAGTTATAGAAAGCAGCTGTCATTGAGCTGCTCTGTCCAGTTGCTAGAGTCACAGAATCATAGAATAGTTTAGGTTGGAAGGTACCATTAAAGGCCATCCAGTCCAAACCCCCTGCAAGGAGCAGGGACATCTCCAACCAAATCAGGTCACTCAAAGCCCCATCCAACCTGGCCTTGGATGTTTCCAGGGTGGGGCATCCACCACATCTCTGGGCAACTTCACCAAAGTTGTCTGTTAACCAAACACCACAGTAATCTATGGCAGCACCTGCTCCAGCAACATCTAGAACCTACAAAGGCCAGACATCATCACACTGTAGTGCAGTGATGTATGAGGCACTTGGAAGTTTAAAGAAGTCTGAATGGCTCCAAGTGGAACATGAGCACAGGCACAGCAATCCAGCCAAGGCCATGGACCAGAGCAGCAGACAAGCCAGAGCAGAACTGCATCTCAGTTTATTTTGCAATGTCTAAGCACAGGATCATTATCCTATCTGGTGAGGTGCCTCCAACATCTGTCTGCCTGGGAAAAGCTATATTATTTTAAGGATCAATTTCAGCTATGTTGTTAAACAGCCCCTTTATTTGTTGCTACGCTACAGAGCAAATATTTTTACCATTTGGCTTGTTTAATCACAAACAAAGAGCTATGGGGAAGCAATTTTCTGTTCTGATTTAGTCCAGGGAAAACCTATCCTTAAAGTGAGAGCAACTTGGCTTCATGGGTAATTCCTAGAAGTTAAGCACTGAATATTTTGCCTGATGCCAAGCTTCAGTATTACCTTCAGGCAACATGCATAAATCAGAGAGGTGATGAAAATTCAACAGGAGTCCTTCCCATCCTAGGCACCAAATGAGATGTTTGCCCAAATACCTGGAAAAAACAAGAGGGGTGGCTGCACCACCATGACCACATCCACGCTGGTGCTGAAGCCCTTTCCTGTGGTTCCACTGCAGAGTGTCACAGCCAGATACTGAAAACCACAGCAGCCCTGAGAAATCAACAGTATTGACCATTTCTGTCACCAGCTGTGCAAGACACTGGCTTCCTCACCTTCCACACCAAATAAGTTTTATTTAACACTTACACCATTCAACTGGTCAGACTAGTGGGTGCTGTGCTGGCCAGGAGAGGGGTTACTTGCTTTGCTTGCAATTTGACTTCCAGCCAAGGCTGTTCAACTCACTCTGAAGTGCTTAAACTCAAGACCTCAATACATAAGTTAACAGCAAATGTTTCCAGGAAATATGACAGAATTTAACCCAGAAAAAAGGTATCAAGGCAATTATTATCTCAGATCCCACTTAATATTTCAAATTGTGTTACACTGACCCGAGACACAGTAAGCAATTCGGCTCACAATGTTAACCATGGAAGAGAATCTACATATGTCCTTGAGAAGTACTCTGACTTATATTTGTTAGAAAATCAGACACATGGACAATAGTTATTAAACATAATTAACGATAACTGGCATTCCATGATTTAGAGATGAAGGAAAAAAAATTAAGTGGATTTCAAGAAGTCATTACTCAAGACACTAAGAGCTAATCTCTTCCCAAAGCATCACAATAACGGACATAAAGCCAATAGAATTAAATAGTCTTTAGCCACACTAAAGCTTATTACATCATCACATTTGCATTTAAGTGTCAAGCAGAATACACAACTTCTGAAAAGAGACTTTCTTATTCAAGCTAAATCCTCATGTTAAAAGAACTTTCTTTCATATTTTACATGAGTTCACGTGGTCCTGTTCACCAAAGACACCGAGAAACACCTCATTCACTTGTTTTATGCATTTGCATGCACATTATGTACAAACATTGCTATAAAACAAAGCTGTAACTGAGAGGAAGCAGGACCAGGAAGAGAAATACAAGAGCTTTTCAAAGCATGTCTGCCAAGGCTGGCTCAGGTAGTATTTGCTTGGTAATAACCATAAAATTTATATTCAGAAAAGCATATTAGATTAATTTTATCTTCTGTGAACCAGAGGACTGAACTCCAATCTGTCATCCGCAGTGCTGAATAATACACTTGAGTTTATTAGACCAAGCTGGTGTTTAGCTAATATACTTTCTGCTGTGGAGTAATAGATCCTCAGCCTTTGAGTATCTTCAGCGCCCTTGGCAATTTCTTCCAGAATATAATCAATAAATGGTATTAAAAATGTGCCCAGTCTCTAATTTCAATTTGTATGGCTTAAACTTCCAGTGAAATATTGTGCATTCTCTGGCAAATTAAAAAGGCCTTTAGGTACCAAAATTCTCTCTGAAAGGGAAGTGACTACATTTAAATCACCACTCAGTCCTTTTTATAAGCTAAGTAGAAAACAAAGCACATTATCCTATCTCTGGATAATTTCTATAGTCTTACAGTCTCCATTTTAAATACATTTTCCAAATATAATAAGAATTGAAACAGTAATAGTAAAATGCTTTCTGATCAATCCCTCTTTACCTCTAAACATTGTTTTGCAAAGTTGCAGTAGCTGTGGTAAGAAGGCAGATGTTTTACACAGGAACACCAGAACAAGGGCAGGAGCATTGCACAGGGCATCATGCAGCGCTCTGAAGGGGAAATAGCATCTGCCACACAAGAACATAAATTGAAGGGGCCATGTGTGTAAGCAAGGACACACTGGCATCATCCAGTGCTCTCAGCTTAGTCTCTGCCTGCATTATTCTTTTACTGTCTTCCACAGCCTCTGTGGATTGCAAAAATGAAAGGGTAACTTGATTGACAGGGTATCAGAAGTCCTTGCAGCCCTCCGATGCTATTTGGATCGTTATCTACCTACCAAGCTCCTGGAAAGTTTCTCCGGGTATAACCTCTGGAATTTGCCCTTTGCAGGTGACCCCAGTCCCTGGGATCTCAGCCAGGCACCAGCTTCCCTGGCACAATTGGGAAAGCTCCTGGGCATCTGCTTGGCAGCATCAATCCTTTTCCTACAGTAGCAAACTGTTTTCCATCGTTGCTGCAGGCACACAAGCGCTGTTCTGACATACTGAAAGAACTGCAGGCTTTTTTCTTCCCCTCTTGGGAAAAAGAAAAAGTGAAACTAAACTGCTCTCCCTCTTTAGCCCTACTCAGCACCAGCACATGCTCTGTCCGAGCATGCTGCAGCAGCTACATGGCTGTTGTACTTGGTTTAAAGTTTCCTATCAATTCCATTATTTTGGTTCAGGACTAACCATTCTGTGGCGTAAATCCAGCAAGAGAAGATGACCACTGATGCCAGCAGAGTGATCTCTGGTAAAAGACATTTCTCTGGTGTTTGAGAGCTCACTGGCTCCTTCCAAAAAAGGAAGGATACCAAAGTTTAAGACATCTTAAAAATACCTTACAGCTACCCACATAGAAAATCTGTTTACTTGCTTTATATCTTTCCAGTGTAGCTTTACAGCCTTACTATAGGCTCTAAGTCAATAAAAACTGATAAAATCCCAGGCCAAATCTCACCCTCTTTATTCATTTGAGCAGACTCTCTGAACAAGTGTTTTCAAATGAAAGAACAAGCTTTTTAAGATGCTGCCCACCCTGTAAATCAGGGGAGCTAACAGGCACCGCTAAAGCTGCGCTTAAGCACTTTCAGCAGCAGGAAAGTTCTGCAGGACAGATTAGTTCTCCCTTTCACAATCTTTTTTCTATTTCTGCTCTACACCATTTGATTTATTCAAAACCCAGAGAAGAAACATCAGGGTATTTGAAACTAAGCTCAGCAAGAGCCAGCAATGTCAGAACAAGCCATTAGCTTTGACCTGGCATCCAGCGCTCAGTGAATTACCTTCACACAAAGATGCTGTACAGCCTACAGTGATAAAAAGACAGGCTTCAACTCTGTGAAGGGACAGGTAGGCAGGCAGCATAAATCTTCACAGCTGTCAGTTTCAGTAGGTGGACTGTGTTCTGATCCCACTTGTTGCAGCCTAAATTAATAGTTTTGATAACATAATATTGCCTGCAGCAAAGGTTTAGACCTTGTGCTTGTACAGCACAGACCTGCCCACCCTGAACACCACAAAAATCCAGCCTTGTTTTGTTGCACTCAAGGCAACAAATAAAATAATAAATTTATTATTTAAATAATAAATAAATAGAATCAATTGCTCCATGTGTTAGGTGTGGTTTTGAACAATTAACATTTGACAGTTCTTTTAGCAAAGGGAGTTATTTAAAATTAGTCTCAGCCAGAAAAAGCTGAGTCCCAAGTGGAATTTCAGCTCCCTCTAAAGCCTAACAGCAGTTAACATATGGACTTGACTTACGCTCCTTGAGGGAGTTTATACCCAGCAGCACTTCACACATGCAAGAGCTTTGCTCAGCAAGGCCCATGTCACTTCTCTGCCATGGATGAAGAAGAGTGCATATTCATATATATAATTGGTGTAAATGCCTTAAAATAGCATTTCTAGGAGAAATCCAGCAGGCTCTGGAAAGTTTTCGCACGTCTAGGTGTTACTAAGGCTTAGGTAGGGAGTTTCCAACTACAAGATGCTGAGGGCACCACACTGAACTTCAGTCTCCCAGTGATTCCAGCCAGAGCTATGGTGATCATACCCAGAGCTGACAGAATCCTACTGAGGGCATTGGCAGTTGGATGAAATCTTTCGGGAAGGAAGAATGCAAGATTAATATTTTTCCACCCTCATGAAATATGAGCTTTATATACCTAGCCTTGCTGATGCATCATAACCCAAATTATCTCAAATAATGATATAATTCTGGGCAGCTCGCTAATACAACTGCCTTCAATTTTACTTAGCAAATATTTAATTTGTCATCTGCTAATTAACTAAGTAACTGGCCTTCTTTCCAAGATGTGACAGCATGCAAAGAAGAGTTCTAGACCCTTTCAGGGTGGTGTCCATTTTAAATCTAACTACGCACAACCTTTGGCTTAGAGTTTAAGAAAAAACATGCCAGCACATCTTGTCCAAAATGAAATCTGTGATTGAAATGCAGACGAGCATTATCACTTATTTTTGCACAATAGCCAGGGATTTTTTTTATCAGAGTCTCAGTTGGCAGTTTTCAAAAAAAACTTTTATTGTTATTTCTGCACTCTTCTCAGCTTTGTTATGCACTTTTAGTTATCACTTCACATTTCTCCTTCAGTAAACACATTTCCCATGTTTCCCATTAGAAGACGGAGTTGCAGACAAGTAGCTGAGCACCAAGCATCATTTCAGGGAAGGTTATTTTTCACTGATCTGTCAAAGTATCTGATTTTATTTACATGGGGCTTGTTAAAGGCATGTAACAAGTCTAGCAGGAGTCTATTTTAATTGGCAATTTTCACTCAATAATAATTTCCTCTTCCATTCCTGATATTTTCTCATTTGAGTTCATCTCTATTTAACTGAAGCTTAATTCACACAATACATAACCCCAATGAACACAATTTTTTCTTCAGCTTACAGTAGTTTTTATCCATTTTGCCCTGATGCATTTTAATCAGCAGGCAGCAGAATACATTCCTGGCAGCAGACTTGTTCTGCCCTCCCAGTTAGCAGAAACACCTGGGAGTGAACTGGGAATGTATTGATTTTTCCACATAGCTGCTGGCTAGAAATCCATATTCATAATATAACATGGAATCTCTGGCTTTTATCAAAATATGAAAGAAAAATGAAATTGCAGTAAAAATATACGCAAAAAATATTAAATTAATGGACACTTTGTTCAGTCCCTTGGCACATAACTATTGAAGGAAAAGAACATTTATGTTATACACCAGCTCACTTTGCCAAAGTCAGGCTTTTCTGTCTTTGTTATTATTACAGCTATCTCTGCTTGAACAGGAATGCTCTCATCATATTCCAGCCTAACCCTCAAGTGAAGTCGTACAGTCAGAAGCCTGCAGCTTTACAGCCTTCTGACATGTGTCTAACAGCTCTAGCAGAAGTTCTGAGAAACACATTTTCACATAGCCCCTGCCCACTCCAAGACCACACCTCAGATCAGCCAGTCCTAGTGTTTTGCACACCAAGATCTCCTCCAGATCTTCTCTTTCCCAAAGTAACATCTGGCCTGAATGCAAGGACAGGGTAAGCCAACAGTATTCAGAACCAAAGAACAAAGACTATGGAAACCAGGACACTCTAGTTCACAAGACTCTACATAATTCACATATACACTCATGTCTTAAGGGAATATTCCCAATAGGGGATTATAATATTGGGAAAAGTAGAAGATGTGTCAATCTTAATGCAACTTTTATCAGTCTGTGCAGTAGCATCCCTTTGCATATTAAGAATGGTTACAGCTACCAAACACAGCCTCTCATCAAGGTTATTTTCACAATCCTAACAAGAGGCTCTATGCTAAAACCCTGCCTGGTGCCATGAGGCTTTCCACCATCTTCACAATGCAATTGGAGAGCTCAGATGAAAGATGCTATAAAGCTCAAAGTCTCCTTAGGCAGTATTGTGCATTGATAATTATTGAAGGCTGGATAGTTAGCAGTACATTGTAATTTTTTACTGCAAAGAATATGGAAAGACATGCTCAGTTCACATAAGCTGGGCTTGAGAGGGTCATTCTTTAAAAGACAGCAGAAAAGAATGTATACTATACCAGCCTTGACATAACTAAATTCTTGAGATAACTTAAATCACTAAGCTGACAAGCCTGATGGCTGCAGAGAAACAACCCATTGCACTTCCACTTGCCCTCCTCCAGGAGTTTTAACTTCTTGCAGAAACAAGACAAACAGGTGGAGGGGTTGGGGTCAAACAGGCCAATCTGCAATCACCAGATGTTGCTGGAAGGCATCTTTAATCATGGTCAAGCTCCATTTGCCCATAAAACTCTTTTGCCAGCCAGTCTAGTCCTACACTTCCACTTTCAAACAACACAGAACAGGGCTGCGTCTTACCCATGCCAGTGCCAGACACAAGGATCCCCAACCTCATTTGTACCTCCATGAGCTACCGTGCTGCAGGCTATTAACAGCTGAACATGTGGTATTATTTCACCATAAGTAATGGACCTTAAATTCTCTCCTGTTGGCCTTCCACAGTGAGATGGAGTGGGAAGAGCAAAAGCAGAATCTAAAGGCTGTAGCTCAACCTCCTCCACAGCTGGAGAGCATCACTGAGCAGAGCTAACTACACAGCAGAGAAGAATCAGTTATATATTGTTTTGAGAGGTTTTCCTGGTTCATTAACTGTTGAGTAGCAATAGCCTATTCTTCTAGTTGCATTAAAGCAAGATAAATCTCCTTGCTCAGAACAACTTGTAATGCAGTTTAGACAGAGTTATTACTAATGAGGTCTTAGGTTCAGATCCAGATGTTTAAAGAAAGTAACCGGCTCCTACAGTGCTGTTAATGCTGGAAAGGGCTCAGTGAAAGGCTTCTTTGGTCTAACAAAATCTAGTCCTTTAAATATAAAAGAAAATTATTTTTCTCTCACATACATAATTCAAGGACTTGTCTGCAGTATAGGGAAGGTGATATTACTCTAGAAGTCAATTCTTTCATAATTTCTAGAGTGAGATTTCACAACTGAAGTGATATTTGGAGGAAGAGTCACCACACAACTTATTCTGCAACCTATTAGTTGTGGCACCATAAGCAAATCTCTCTACAGTTGAGAAACTGTAAATAAATTCTCTTTACAGGTGAGAGTCCCTGGCAAATGCTCCTGCTGCTTATACAGCTCTGCTTCACACAGGAACAGAAACCACAGCCTGTCACATTTTAAGAACTGTCTTTTCTAAGCATATTCTTAGAGGACCATTAAACTCAATAGAAAACCACCTTTAGCTCCTACCAGCACTTCACATAAGCAGCAATGTGTCTGCATAAGAAAACGCTTCAGTAGACTTCCCTCACTCTGAGATAAGATGGTCCTTTCCACATGCTGAAAGCAGAAATCCTGATTAACATCACATTAACTTGATTTCCTTTCAGCTTTGGCAGTGTTAATTCTGTTTGAGCCTTGTGCATGAGACAGCATGAGCTGCGTTCCTTTTGCAGTGCTGTCTGCTGAGTAATTTTCAAGTGACAGCCACATCAGTCCTGTGCTATAACACTGTAAGTTAATTCTTGCCTTGAATTTTAGACCTTCAATTTACATGGTAAAGACTTAAGAACTTATAAAATCTAATACTGAAAGAAAATTTATTGGATCTGCTAAGTATTGGCACACTTGCTTACATGCACCAGCTCAAGTGCAGTCCCATATGTTTTGCATTCACTGAAAACATCTTTGGCTCATGATATTCCGATGAGCCTATCCTCCCTGCACCCATGCATTTCAGGGATTTTATGGCAGCAAAAAAAAAGCAGACTATATTGAAAAAGATCAACTAATCAATCATTGACAAAGCATCAATCCTCCTGCAGTACTTTTCCTTGTAGTTTTAGCGTACAAAGAAGTTACCCAACTCATTGGAAAGTCAGTCTGATGGAAACCAACACCCTTTTGGCTAAGTGAATTGTAAACCAGATACCCCATTCATCACACCAGCATGTTAACAAAAGCATCAAGAACATGGTTAGAAGGGAAACACTCAGGGTCTGAGTGTCCAAAACATTCCTATAGTTATATTTCGTCAATACCAATGTGATCACCAGTTTCTAAAGCTAAACATTCCTGCCTTCAAGATATTAAAGACAACTACTTGAAGGTGGGAGTTCATGTTCCTTTCTAGACATGGCCATGTCCCAGCCACACAGCCTGACAGCTTACTCAACACAACTCTGCAAGCTCCCTTAGTCCCAGGCTGACCTCTTCTGACCTACCAAAGAATAATTTTAAATGGTACCCTGTTTGCATCATGTGTTTACCAGGTAGAGAAATTCGATGTTACTGACATTATTCAATTTGAAATTGAAGTTGACATTTTCAATGCAACTTTGCAGAAACGAGATGCCAGCATTAAGCTAAAAATTCTGCTTTAGTTTTATCAGAGAACAAAATGCTTTCTGAAGCTGACTGTGCTCCATACAGGAATTCTCAATGCAGTATTTTTTGGCAAAGTTTAACAGCACTGAACCCAGTAAAATTTGACTGACTCTTCAATTGAGCTATCTGTTTTATAGACACAGAATGCAGAGAACAGAAAAAAAATAACAGGTTTTATTATGTGTTTAAATTTTCCTGATCCTCATCTTTGGAACAGTTTTCCCAGGATAACAGCCCTTCTCACCAGTCCTCAGTGGTAATGGAGTGCGCTGCCACAGCAAGCAGATCCCAGTTTTCTGTATTCCTCCCTGCCATCCTTCCCATCCAAAGAGGATTCTTGCTGGGCCTCTTTATGGCAAATTATCACTCATACTGAGATGGAGACAAATGACCAGCTGGGTAAGAGTTGCACAGGGAAGGATGGCTTAAATCAAACAGTGTTTCTCAGCTTAAACACATTTTCCCTTCCAGCAGAAGAAATCCAGCTCATTTCACATTTCCAAACCCAGTTGTTACAAACCAAAACAGGTTAGGAATGGTTCCAATTCCAAGTTTTCAGGCATCTTTCCATACCAGACCCACACTAACACAGCAAAAAGATTTCACATCTACCAGGATGGAGGCTGAGTGGTTTCTGGAGGATCAATTGTCCTGAGACAATGAAGGCAGTAGGACAGGCTGTCTACACAACTAACCCAAATAGATAATGAGGTTACAAGTTTCCCATGGTTTTCTTAAAACTCTTGGCTAGTTCCACACATCTCCCAATTACTTTTGTGCTGCCTGCAATTACGTTTCCACTTTTGTCTTCTTAAACCAATTTTCTCTGCAGCACCTCACTTGCAACAATAATTCCCAGTAGTGCTAATTGATATTAGACCAACATCAAGTTCTCATCAGTCTCCAAAGAGGCTACAAGTGTGCTGGGAATTGAAATGGTTCACTACAAAAAAGTCAGAACAAGACCTTAAAAATATTCAAATACTCTCCAGATGTTTTACAACCTTAAAGCACTTTGAACAGAGCTGTAAAGCAAATGACAACATTTCACTCCCTATAATTAATAGCAATATTTTAATGAAAGCTAGCTATGTTCCCCACATTAAATGGGTAAAAGCTTTTCTTTATCCTGCTGCAGAATTTCCTTCAGCGAAATCCCGCCCGTAACACTATACACTGCTAATCACTGACAAGCACCATGTACTCTCCACAGAGCATGAAGTGCTCTTTAAATACACCAGCGAGCTGTACAGGGTGTTCTCTTACACTGACCCAGAAAGCAAACCTCACACTTAACACCTTTTCTTGAGCAGGCTTAGAATAAGCCCATAAAGAGTTAAACAGAACCAAACCTATGTTTGGGACAGCAGCGCTACATTATGTGGACATCAGTCACAGGCAATGCTGCAAAATCAGTGGTGCCAAACACAAAATACCTTGTGCAGCAGCTTTGAGGGACAGCTGTAATGGAAATGCTGCAGAACTGGTGTTGGCTGAAAGGGAGGGAAAGGGAAACAGAAGGGAAAAACAAGTTGAAAACCTTTCACTGTTTCCAAAAAGCACAAAGTATAGAATCAAACAGAACTGCAGAACACTGGCACAAAAACCAATGTACATATTAACTGGGCTTTGAGATATTTAGGGTGCATTCTAGAACACAGTTTCAGACCAGAGACAGATGATGTCCCAAGAGCTACCAACCAATATGCTTTAAAAAGGGAGAAAAACTAATAATTTAACCACACAGCTTAGTTTCTGGAAGTGTACGCAAACACTTGTCTCCAGGGACCAAGCGCCCTTCCCGCCCCGTCAGGCTGTCCTGTCCATGCACGAGCCCAGTGCAAACACATGTGCTGGGCAGCTCAGCCCGGGCACTGCTGGGGTTACACTCCAAACCCGTCCTGAACTTACATGCAGGGAGAAGAGCACTAGACAGGGGCCAGTGCCATCTGTGCTGTTTAAAAATAGATGTCACCTCCATCAGGGTTTGACCTTGAAACCATTTCTCCGCACAGTGCAATCCATATAGGTAATGATTTGAGGTAACCAAACAAATCAATAGAGAACAGGGCATGAGGTCTCTGTTACATCCCCATTTGTGTTTCCATCTACAACGGCTCATCTCCTCCTTTCCTTCTCTATTTGTTATGCAAAATACCACTGTAAAGCAGAAGCACTCTGCTCCCTTTCTGAGAGAACCTTCCATGGCTGGTAAGATCTCCCTATGCTTCTGGAAGTAAAAAGAGAAGTTCTGGAAAATTGCTGCTGAAAAGTGGTTAAACTTTGTTTGAGCAAAATCATATAAATAGAAGGCCCTACATTTTTTAAGGCCAATACCTTTTTACTTAGCTTTACTGATGCAACATTTGGCTATTTGTGCTTTTGTTACCAATACCTCTTACTTTTGTGCAGTGAGTTACCACAGTGCGCATCATCCTGCCAACACACACATTTAGTCATCACCCAGGTATCCAAAAGTAAACCATATATATGCATATACACAACAAACAGATTTTAAAAAGCTAGACAGAAAACTCAGTATGCCACTCCAGGTATTAATGGGAATACACAATTGGAACTTGGATCTTTTGTAACCCAGACTGACTGCTTTGGTTCAGCTGGGTCCCAGGTTCTCCACACAATTACATCAAGCTCTTTGTGCTCTCAAAATGGAATTGAGATGAATCAACCACGAGTCCATGCACTCAAAGTGCATCTATTTTACTCAAATGACTAAAATAAGGCCACAGAATAGCTGGAATCAAAACAAACCCTTCATTCTATAAGTCCTTTATTCCATTATTTTTAGAAGAGAATACTTGTTTTTAATTTAATGAAAAGATGTTCTTGTTTTCCAAAGTGTTCTCTAGCCTTCACCTATTCTTGCTAAGGCTCTAATTCTACTATTCATTAGATGTTCTTATGGTCAGGATGGAATACCATGGCAAAAGCAGATTGCAATAATTATCAATTGCTTCATTATTATAGACAAGCTAACAGGATCCTTCAAAGGGTTTTGTGCATCACTGGTCATTCTCCAGATTACCAAGGTAGTGATTCTCCTGATTCCATCCCTGAGGAGACAATATATTCATCAGCAAAATCTGGCCATCCAATATCCAGTGGAAATAGCCTTTAACACAATCCTTTCACCATCTACCATGCCAGCCGCACAGTTTGCATCAAATTTATGATTATTGCAAATCTCCAGTGACAGAGTTCCAGAGTACCTCTCTATCCATCAATATTTTACTTTCTTGTGCATCTACAAAAGCCCAGGAGTTTGGCACATCAGTGATCCGAGAACAACCCCTACTCATCAACACAAGAGCTGTACCAATCCCTGGGCTTCCACTACAAAGTGGAGCTCCAAAATCTGGTTTCTAACAATCAAGGGTTTTTTTTTTTTAAAGCAGAAAAAGATTACCAACCTGTGTTATCCACAGCAGATTATCGCTCTGTTCTAAATCATTTGTTTATATTCACTTGTTTATTTCCCTACCTCAAGTGTGCCAATGGTGCCAGGAACATTATTGCAAAATTATTTTGAATGTATTTTCTCTTCACATAGCCATTCATTTGTCATAGCTGTCATTTAGATGGTAAACATTTTAAGACTACTCTGCAGGTCTCAGATTTTTTTTTGGAAAAGATGTATTTGCTTACTGTATTGGTCTATAATACATTCATAGAGCAATGCATTACATTTTCTGTTTTTCAAGAAAGATGCTGGGGTTTTAAGTACATAAAATTGATGTGATGAGTTTCACACTACTCTGAAAGTAACTGAAGAAAATATTAGCAGCTTGGGCAGGCTCTCATGACCAAACCACTCTGAAAATAACAATCACATTTATTAAATTAAAAAATTCTGGAAGTTTCTATTTTCAGAAATTAGTCACAGTTACACCAGAGTTAAACTGGAGGACCAGACATAGCTGTTGGACAGTCATGTGCAAGCCTCTGAGCTGCAGAAGCAGTTCTTGAATCTTTTCCCATGCTGAGCTGAGGTCTCTGTATGGTAAAGGATGAAAATCACCGCAGTAATTTTTAAGCAATCGAGAGAAGGCCAAATTGATGGTCAGTCATATTAATTCAGCCTTTCTGCAAATTATATGAAGTGTTACTCATTCCTCAGCATTTTTATTTTATATCATTTTTCAAAAGGTATCCAGCTCTTACACAACTGGCCAAGACAGAAAATCACAGTGAGAACCAGTAGTGTTCCAGGAACGTGAGGTTCTTATTGTCTTGGTATGGTCTACATAAATTCACAAAATGCCAGAATTTCCTAAGGCAGGTGGTTACAAGTGTGGTGAATGTGAGGTTGTTTGGACAGACCCATTGTTTTTGGAAATAATAGCAGAGAGCACCCCTCATAAGAGAGAGGCCTCCGATCTCAAGATAGAGATGTGGAAGAGTGGTCCAGGCTCCTCTACAGTAGATGCCGCAGAAGAAAGGCTGTAGGGACAGTCTGCACTGTGGTATATAATTATTTTGTTTTCTAAAGGCCTCCAATTTACCTTCAAACTTGATAGCTCCATACATCTGCAGAGCCCATATTAGAAAGCCTAATAACCTTTTTGTGGTGTTATTTTGTGGTTTGATATTTTTGACAAGGACTAAAACAGTGCAGAAATTAGATGCCTGATGCAAAAAGGAGAGGAGGTATCTGTGCTGGTTTGTATCTGAGGGAGGTCTTTTGATCCAGTCTCACAACTGATTTCCTTCCAAGAGCATGCCATCTATATTAACCTTTCTGCATCTCTATCCTACACTAAAAATATACTTTCTCATAGTGTAAACCAGACAGCTAATAAACCCACTCACAGGTACAGCGAGACTCACTGGCCTTGGAGTCTGTTCTGCAGGTGAGTCTGGTCAGTCACTGCTCATCACTGTAATGGGAAAAGCTCCATAGATGTGCTCTCAAACTCCTATCTCCAAGTCACCCAGCATACCTGACCCCAGGAAATCATCCCTGTGCGATGCACAGTAACAGCAGGAGGAGGGATGAGTAGGAAAAAAATACTGGAATTACATGATGTGAACTCACAGCCTTGTCAGAGGGAACACTGGCTGACACATTAGCATGGCTAATTGGATCTTGACCTTTAAATGAAGTGTGAGCAGTTGGCTACCTGCAAACTCCTCAGCTGCTGCCTGTCATTTGTTTTGCTTCATACAGTTCTGTTTATAAGTGAAAAAGCAAACAACTCATTGACTTCCTAACTCACAAATAAGAGGCCAAAAGGATTCAAGTCCCTGGCAGGGTAAAGCAAGAAGTTTGTGATGTCACATACCCATACATAGAAACCATACACATACTTTCATTAAAATGTAGGTCATCTTACTGGAAAAAATTGAGACACCTGGGATCTAGATCAAAACTGCTGAAGTTATGTCCACATGAAATTAAGAAGATAATAAAAAACTGTTTACCAAAGTGTTGATCTTAAATACTGTAATTCAAAACCTATTAAAGATATTATGAAATTTCTGAAATTTAAGTAATTTAAATTGTAACTAAAAGTATTTTGAACATGTAAATTGCTAGCTACATACTTAGTTTTCTAACAGATTAAATGCCTTGCCAGCAAAGCTGTTACAGAATCTCACGCAGATCTGCACACTCTGACAAACGTGTATCAGGATATTTGCAAATGTGGAGTAATTGAATGAAGAAGATAAGTCTTCAGAAATCACAGACAGATTGAATTAGACATGATCATCTGATCAGCTTTTGCATCTTTTCAGTCTCCCCCAGGTTAGCAGGCAACACCAGAGCAGGAAAGGGCTATTTTCAGGCAATATCTGCAATCCTCCAGCATGAAACAAAAGGAATAGCTGGTTTAATACCAGTCTGACCACAGGACACAGAGAGCAGCAGTTTCTGAACAAACTTCTGTCAGTATTTACTTTTAATAAGCTGTACCTATTAAGTATTTATTATGGTAGTTAACAGAACCCTGACCAAACATTCAATCTGGATATTGAACCCTTTCTGATTGCCAGGATGGTTTCCAAATTGAGCAGCACTGCGCTGGAGACAGAGCCCCGATGCTGTCAATGCACCATTTCAATTAAGTCAACTCAATCAAATTGCTCCATCATTCAATGTGTTGGCTTGGCTACAGGAAGCCACATACCCTCCTGACAGTGCAATTTCTCTCCCAAACCAAAGAGAATAACTCCTTTTCAAATAAAGGGAGCGTAAACAAGAAGCTAGCTGAAGCCTGCAAAAAATATATCCAATTTGCTCTTTTGCAGTGAATTTTTCCCTTATTCCAATATTATTTTTAAGTCTAGAATTTAATGTTTCTTTCAACTGTTGCACACAGTTTTTGCACCTTGCACTATCCACATGCCTAGAGTGAGGAGTAGGAACCCAGAGCTTTATCCAGAACTGAGCTCCAGCAAAAATGGTCGTGGGTGACAGAGAACACCTGCAGGGATCCTGTGCCAGGATGGATCTCGGACAGAGCCAGGCCCCAAGGAAGGAAAGCTGAGTTTTTGGCTAGGACACCAGTGCAGCAGCATGGGGAAGGCATTTCTCAGGGCTTCGTTCTGCCCCAAAGGTCCACCTGGAGAGCTGCTGCCACCCAAACACATCAACTGCTTGGCCCATCTGCGGGGTTTCATGCATAGCGTGCGTACCGCTGGCTTAGGGCTGGACAATAGCTATTGAATTTCAGGCGTGAAAGAGCACAAACAAGCAGGTGAGGAGACTGGGAGGCTTTGTTGATGGCTGGGAAAGAGAGGAAGTCCCCCATACCCTACCCACCAGGAGCTATTCTGTTCTGCTCGCCCTCCCCTTGGATCTGGTCCAGGCCCCACCGCAGGACAGAGAAACAACCCCATTGAGAGCTGCACTCATCCAGCCAAGTTTTATATGGCAAAGGGGGAAAGAGGAGAAAGACAAAGAGGTCAGGTTAAAAAAATACACTTGTGTGATAGCTGGAAGGATGCCCTAAGCAGATGCAAGGCCACATGTTCTGCTACCATTTCAGTCACTGTATTGAAAATAGTGCATATATATATATACACACATCCCTAAATTTATCTCTAGCTGCTGGGTTATACATGGTACTCCTCAATTTATATACCCTCAAGCAAGGAAAATAAAATACTTCGTGTTCAAGACTATCAGGTTACTTAAAAACCTTCTCACCCAAACCCCATTGCACACCTGGTAACTAGCTTCAAAACTAAAATACTGCTGTCATCTCAAGAGCACAGATATACATATAGAAACGTGTCAGTTTTTCATTTATAAAGGTCACTATCCCAATTTTTATATACTGCAGCTCTCCAGAGCCCGGCCAGACTCACATCAGCATCCACAGTTAGGGCAGCTAACTCTCAGGACTTCACAGCCTCTAAAATATTTTATTAGCATTAAATCTCATAGGAACAGCTGCATTTATGTATGCTACTCCTCCCTTTTTATGGGAAAAAGAAGTGTGAAGACCCCTTGCTGCACTGTAACAACACAGAAACAGGATTTTCCTATGCTGCTGCTCAGGCACTCGTTTCCCCACACACTGCAGTCAGGGAGGTTTCCCTAGAACCATCTTGAACACAAGCGGTGAACACAGTCAATAACTTAAAAGGCTTAGCAAATGCTCCATTTAATTTTTAACAAAGTTAAAAACCAGGAAAAAGTTGCAAAGCAAGTTTTTTTTTTTTTACCAAGTGCACTCCAACCCACAATAAGCATTAGGAGCTGAAGCAATTGTAGTCTGTGACTGACTTGCAAAAGCACGAAATAGCCACCAAACACCAACACCACAAACAAGCCAAGAATATGACTTTCTACATCACAACCAGAAAAACAGAAAAGAAGAACAGACTATTGTTTTTTCCATTCACCTACTACAGAAAACACCAGGCACACAAGTCAACCCACAAAATAGAGTTGAACTCTCAGAAACTAGCTTCCAAGTTTAAAAAATTTCAAAAGCTTTAAGAAAATACAAAAATTATAAGGACTTACTCTGTGTAGGCATCTCGTATAGCTGAAAAAAAAAAAAGGACACCTATAGCCCTCTTCTTCCTCAGCAACCTGTCTTGAAAACAAAAAGCAAGCCCCCTGCCCTGGCCCAGCTGCTTTAATACCCTTGGAGGAGAGCCGTGCCAGCTGGGTGCCATCAGCATCGTCAGCGCGGGCACCTGGGAATGGCCCCTCAGGTGTGGGGTGGGTGGGAAGAGGGGTATTTAAGGCTTTTTTTTTCTTCTTTTATAATGTCTGAAGTAGGCTAGGTTGTGTTTTTGGTGATCTCAGTGGCAGGTTCTTACAGACAATAGAAGGTCTAAGGAAGAGTAGTCAGAAAGCTTTACTGGGCTTTCTGTTTGTTTTTTTTTTCTAATGGTGCCAGTCGGTGCCAGTCAGCTCGCAGAGCCTTTGAGGGGCAATGTTGTAGTAATGACTCAGCTTCTGATGCTTTTCTTCTCTATTGTTCTCTTCAGATTGCACATCTCCAAGCAATAGAGTTCATCTTTCAGTGGTCTGAGTGGTGATGTGGTTGAGCTGTGCTGTCTGTGTGGTGGTGTTATGGGGACCTTGAGGGGCAGGTGGAGATGCTGTGCTGTCTGCCTGCAGCACCTTTAGGGCTTCTACTTTGTGTTACAGTTTATTTTCCCTTTCCTCTCCCTTTGGAGTGTAGCAAATTGTGTGACTTACTCTACTCTACAGTGCTAGGTAGTACAAAAAAAAGAGGATGAAGACGGTTTTTGCTTCAAAAAGCCTCTATACTGTATTTGTTGAAGGCTTCTATCTAAACAGACAAAAACCAAATGAGTGGTATGCACTTTATAGTAATAACTGCTACTAAAATGGAAGCTAAGCAATTGCAAGACCTTCGCACTGTGCTGCGTTTTCGTTGCAAGAGCTCTTCCAGTTGTGGGGCTACCATCACCTTGCTCTGCCCAGCTGCTTTGCCCACCCTTTGTTAGGGTCAGGTCTTGCTGCAGCGATGCGACTTAGTGCACAGTAGTAGTGAATCATTGTCCTTTGATAGGGGGAAAATGAAATTTTTCTGTAAAATGGGCTTTTTTTTCTGGTGGCAGAAGAGGTGAATTTAACTGTCACAGGACTCTGCTTCAGACAGCAGAAAATGGAGCATGTACAGAGAAAAAGAAAAATCCTGAGCGCAACATGTATTGAGGGACGCAGAAGGAAGATTATAACACTGTCAGCCTCTGGTCCTTGGAAATACTCTGTCAGAGCCAAGAAAAATCATGAGACTGGCTTAGAAAAAACATAAAGCTTTTCAAAAGTGATACATTTGGGTTCTTTTCGTTTGACTTCTGGTTTCTGAGCCTCTTGGTTCATATTTTCGATTATTTTCATTCAAAAACCACAATGGCCAGAAATGTATGTGTCTTGTTGATGGCTGTGTTTCCTTTTCATTTTGACTTTCGTATAAACCGGTAGATACTGGGGGCTGGCTTCAAAAACCAAACACAGAGCAGGAGGCTTCTGATAAAATCATGAGACCTGGTAAAACTGTTTATTTCAAGCAGGGAAAATAATTTCAGGAAAGCTTTGTCTCGGTCCTGTGTGCTCAAACAGGTAGAGGTGCCGCAGTGCCAGCCCGGGCTGCTGATACTCCGTGGGAGAGGGCAGACCAAATTTTGGAAATAGTTCCAACTCTGAAAAAAAAATGTTAAAAAAAAAAACCTCCCCAAACTCTGGAAAAGAAGATTCTCCAAAATGTTGAATCAGAAACACTGGAATGTTTTTCTTCAATAATAAGGAAGCATTATACTAAATATTAATATTCTACTGTGATAGGAAAATTGAAGCAAAATGTTTACTGTCTGCAAGTTAAATATTTTGCTGGATTGTTTCAATTTCTTCTTCTCAGTAATAGTAAAACATTTCAGTTTTGACAAAACTGCATTTTCTCATTGGACTTTTCTGTCAAAACATTATGACCAGCTCTAATAAACATATGCATAATGAGTATAAACATATGTTCACTCTAAAGATGCTGGTTTAAACATTACTGCAAAATTAAATCTTTGTTTATCCACAGAATAGACGGAACATGGGCAACAGCTGTTCAGCTTTTCACCACCTCATCCCCCGGCGTGCCTCGGCACGGGAAGGATCTGCTGCAGGGCTGGGGGCACGCGGGGCGCTCGCCCGTGTGCCGCGGGGATCGCGCCTGTCGACTGGTGTCACGTACGCCCCGCTGCTTAATTCGTAATTATGGATAAAGCTTCTGAGTCACAAAAACACACAGCGAGTATCCATCCACGCTCCCCAACCAGAGGATATCACCCTCATTGCAAATAAAATCAGTTGTTTTGGCTGCAAGCTATAAAACACCCAGAAAATGGAAACCTTTGGAAAACTGATATCTCAGCAGCGCTCCCCAGACAAACCCTTTTAGGCAAGAACTTTCCATCCCTTGCGATGCAATCAGTAGCTCTAAAACAAATGTTTGCCAATACATACGCTGCATTTATTCAGGACAAATAAAGAATAAATCAGTCAGTGTGTTGTGAATAACTTACATGGCTGATGCGTGCATACTGTTTTACTACAGCTCTGGAAACATTTGTCAGGATCCCTCTCCCCTCGTAGGGGACACTAGCTCCTTTCTATTTTTAGATCAGGTCCTGAATTAGGGACAGATGGAAAGAAAGCAAATGGAGCAAAATTAGGAAACAAACTAAATTGTCCACAATTTGTATAAAAGGCAAATGAATAGATCATAACTTAAAAATCTAAGTTGCATTGTCCCAGCAACGCTGGCCTCAGTAGGCACCTGCAGCCCGTGGTGGCTGGTCACTGCACGCTGAAACCAGCTCAGCGGGCTCCGAATAACATCAGCCACTGTGAAACACTGATTATCTTTGAACCGAAAGCTATACATTGATGTGGAAATGGCAAGGTCACCGAGAGAGATATCCCATGGATGAGGACAATGTGTAAGGAGGTGTTCGAACACAGCTGCACCGGTTATCTCCGTGGAGTTTTTGGCAGGCGGCTCCTGCAAACCTCCCACCTTCTGCTCACATCACGGCTTCCCGAGCAGGTGACAGAATCCACTGTGACACGTCCGCTGCAGCCGGCCCCACGCTCATCTGCTGTGGGTACGCGGGACCCCCATGCTCCGGGGTAATATTCACCCCTCCCAGAGCCAGGCTGGCTGGTGCAGTGCCCATATGTGCAACCTGATCTTAAAAAAGGGTTTGGGACAAGCCTCAGAAAGCACCGAGATATCCCCAAGTGACCTGTGACCGGAAAAATGGCTCTTGCGTTCTTAGAAATGGTTTTTAAACTGAGCCCTGCAAGAGCAGGAGGGAAGGGACTCCACCAGCAGTGCTGTGCTTTGTCTGTGGAGCGGAGACCCAGCACAGGTGATAGGTGGGAAATGCAATATTCGAGTTAAGCATCCTTTTCCTGATTTCTTTTTCCATAAAGACTTCTACAAACAGCCCATCTTCCCAAGAAAGCTGAGCAACCTGTTTCGGTGAGAGCCAGGGACACTCAGCATCCTTGCTGGGGCTCTCGGTGCCTGCTAACAGGGCTGGAGTACGCTGGCAGTGGGAAATGCACAACATTGTGTGAACGACACTGAAAATCCTGCCTTGTTGACAAACTCCTAATCCAACATGATTTTCTTATTGACCTCCTCACTGCTCCCTTCTTTGCTTCTTCTCAGTCCATTTGTTAGATTTATTAACTTAATGGAGTTGTAAATGAATACTGTGCTGTGGTTTGTGCATGTCTCATTCTTCAATAACCGTGATAAAATGCAGGCTCCATCCTCAGTATTTTTACTGATTTTTGGAAACACTTGCTTGAATTACCTTTTTATATCAGCAATATTCTCTTATCTAATATTCTAGCAATTTTTAGCAATTAAACATTTTTTAAATAGCAGAAGCAGAAGGGGAAAAACCCTTCTGCTTTAAAATATTAATGTAGAGATCTGTTTTCAGCTTACAGCTTAGTTGGAAAATGCACAATGTGGCTTTCAAAAGTACAAATGTTTAACTCTGCCAACTGTCTGCCCACCTCTGCACATTGCAGAAATTGCTGTGAGTTGCTCCGGTTCTTGGTACCTAATTCTTCACAAATGGCATGAAGGCTAAAGTTTAGATGTAGAACTAAAGCTGGATTTAAGACACATGGGATTCAGGTGATCCTTTTTTTTTTTCCTCCCAGGGTTTTTAATTAAGAACATCAGAAAAGTAGGCATTAGTGTGAGTTAAACTCTAGTTCAGTATTTTAATGAAGGCTGGAAGAACACAGACTAGAAGAGCTCCCTCAGCCATCTATGTCAAATTTCCTGCTATTTCAAACACCAGCTTAACCCCTGCAAACTGACCAAGTTGTTCTAGACAGTTACATTTTTCCTGTGTTTTATTATCCCATGGGAAGTCAGCTTTATCGCTACAAACATTAAGGCCACCAACACCTCGCTCGTGCCAAGGCCATTTATTTTTCTGATGTGTAGGTCTGGCTGAGGTAAATCACGGCACCATCTGTGATTATTTGCTCACGTGCCTGTTTGTGGAGGGGCTGGCTCCGTGCGGACATCCCGGAGCTCCCACCCCTGCCCTGCCCAGGGCCTTACTCAGCAAGAGGGAGAGAATGGGGGAGCAAACTGATTTAGGGGCCAAGTTCTGCCACTGATGGTCTCCAAGACGTTCATTTCTCTACCTAAGTCTCTTTGTCCGCAGACTAGATGGAACGATACTGATTTTCTTTTTTAAAAGTGCTTGTGTTGATTCAGTTGCATGACTGTTTTCCTTTCCATATCCCACCCTAGTATATACAGTTCTGAAATGTTAATCTATCACTTGACAGTAATCTTCTCCTGTCATTTACAACATAACCTTAGCAAAACAGACTTGTTCCTACCATAATTTAGAACATATCATTACTCCAGACAGTTCAGAGTTGTTTTATCTACAAAGGATTAAACCACTTGTAAATACTAAATTTAATCCACTCTAAGGGAGGGAATAAATTAATCATAATTAAGCCTCGGCAGCTGTAATTCTTAGCATAATGTATTATCTAAGGGGGATTCTTGCTGAAGAATAGGTATGAGTCACGGGCATCCTATTTCTTCTGTAAGCTTGTGCTGCAAATCAATACATTTAATAAAGTAATCAAACAAAAATACTAAATGAACAATTCTTTTATTCAGAAATCAATACAAGCAAATTGATACCCTGCCTACGTGCATTTCATGGCACATTTCTCTTTCTGCAGAACAATCAAAGGCTGAGGGTAGAGTGTTTACAAAGCAGAGAAAGAACATCTTTTATTAGGGACCAAAGCGTGAGGACCCAGCGGCACAAAAGCCTGAAAGCACCTGGCTCTTCTTGAACCCAGGAAAACTGCAGGAACCGAGAGTTCTTATCTCACAGCCAACCCCAAGCAAAGTCCAGATAGCCGGCTGCTCAGCTAATCGCAAGGAGTACTGGATGTAGTCCAGAGCTAATAAGGCTTGCACTTGAGCTTCAGCGGGGGAGGAGGTATGTGTTTGGGAGCACCAGCAACACCTGAATCCATTCTTGACCTGATTTGCTGAGCTCTAACTCATTTGTTATCTCATCAATTATCACCTGTAGGAGGTTAATTTCTATTTACTCCACTCCCTGAGAGCAGACCTTCTGTGCTAGTGCCCTGTAAATTGTGTTCCAGTGCTTCAAGGATGTACGTTAACCAGCCTCTATCTGGAGAGGCTTTGGTTTAGTTCATCTGGGCAATGGAAGAGCCATCTAGAAGGTTTGGGAAGTTGTTGGGCTGTGACTGACTGTCCCTTGGATTGGTGCCATATGTGTGGAACGCGTTGAGTGTTGCCCCAGGAGCACTTTGTGGAAATGATACGCCCCTGTACATCCCCTTATCTCTTACAAACCTGTTCTGTGGGTGGTCTGGAAGAGTATCCAGCTCCTCCTGGGCATCAAAAACGGTCCCATGGATGAACTTCTGAAATGCCTTCTTGCCTTGTTTAATGAGCTCTTGCCATGCACTGAGGCTAATCTTACTGGCTTTAGGAAGTTTTCCTATTATGTATGTACAGTGCGGTGCAGGGGGGAGACTTTGGGAAAAGGCCCTTGTACAAGACAAAGCACAAAAAGCAGTTTTAAAGTAATAGGCCCCATTAAATCATAATGATGTAAAAATAATGTGATGATGTAGGAAAGCAACTATTGAGTTCAGACTTATTGCTGTTGCTTTCTTGTTTGTCTTCATCTGAAATAATCTTTACCCCAATTTCCTTATTTTCTTCCATAAATACACAAAATATTAGCTGTCTCTTTTACTCCGTTATAGCTAAATTTGGCTTTTTAATTTCAGATAGATCTGTCTGCTACCCTAAATGGTAATACAGGCAAAGGGACATGCTTACCCCTGACTAACAGATGTTGTGCCTGAAATACTCCTGTACACAAGGTCTTTAAATCCAAGGGTTTTTGAGGCTCATACTATATTTACAAAAAAAAAAAATCAGTTCAGTTAGGTCATTATTTTTGGTCTTAGTGTGACAAATCTGAAATAATCATGTGACTTCCCAGATTGCTAGAAACCATTGTAGAACAGAAGCTGATGCCATGGATATTTTACCAGATGCTAACATGAGCTTGGTTTCCCTTTATTCAGCAGAATAAATAAAATCTCACCCAAGACTGTCCTATTTTGTGCCTAGTGAAATCAGGGGCCAAATAGCCAACTGTAGTTTTTTGTACTGTGAGATACTTCATCTTCAGCTGGCACCTCCCAAATTGTTATCTGAGTTGGAGGAAGTCAGACAAAGGCACAGATGGTGTTCGGGCAAAATTTAAATCTGTTTGGCTCTTGGTTGCCCTTTCTGTGAGCTAATGAGGGTGTTAATCAGAGATGAGTTTCTTGTCCGCTCATTTCCATTAGGTAACTGGGTGGTGCACAGATCTGTCTTCCTCGTTTGCCAAGCTACCGACACCTCCCTCAGATGGCAGCCCGCCAACCCTTGTTATGGAAAGTAAAAGGAGGGCTCTGGTATTTTTTTTCTTTTGTGTCTGCAGATTCCTGATCTGAAATAAGCAGGTACTCATTAACCTTAATCAAGGGGGTTGTGAAATGTGCTTGATGTGCTCTGGGCTGCCTGGTTTGCACTCGTTTCTCCCGCCATCTACCACCTGTCTTGCTCATCACAGGACCTCAAGGAGCCGAGGTCGTGGTGCTCTGTTTCAGCTTGGCAGTGCTCTTGGAGGAGCAACTGAGGCTTCGGGTAACCCAACTCCTTAAGGACGGGTGGAGCAGATGCCAAAGCACTGACTTCAAAAGGTGCCTGGGCTGTATCCTGCAAACAGCAGCAAAAACATATTTATCAAGTGACCTTTTGCCAGGGCTGCCTCGAGGTGTCTTGTGTGACAGCTGACAGGGGCACTCGGGATGAAGGATGTTGTGTCATCGTGGGGGGCAGGCAGAAGATGGGCTTGGGTTTTTGGTGGCTGAAAGGGCTGTTGGGTGATGGGGGTGTGGAAGAGGACTTGGAGCCCTCAGTCACACATGAAGCCAAAGATATCTGCTCTGTTTGCTATGGCCATATGTCCTCTCCTGTGTTGTATCACCCCTTGGCCCATCTCCTGTCTTTCATCCTCCATCCTCAGAGGTTACCTCTCCTTTTCATCCACCCTGGCTAATCATGCAAATGCTCCCTGGCCTGTGTCAGTCAAAATGAGCTGGGATAGCTTAAACCATTTAAATCACAGGTTAATAAAGGGCTATCGAGTTAATTGGGATGCACTGGGGATTTATTATGCATGTGGCTGAGGTTGAGCTGGAAGGTGGTTACTGCTGATGGGGAGAGTGAGTGTGGTCTGTGCATAGCTAATGTGAACGCTGCCTTCACCTTTCTACCTGGTTTCTCCCAAAATCTTGGCCAAAATTCAGTTCTGGTCATGATGGAATGGATGTATTTGAAATGCAATCCAACGGAGAAATACTGAGAGCAGCACCGAACACCTGAGAACAGAAACCTTCAGGGTCCACTGCAGTACTGCTATCACTTTGGCTGGCTTTATGAATGAGAAGATTTGTTTTTCTCAGCCAGCTGGACTCACCTGTTAACTACTAGGAGGGCCCTAAAGTGCAATTGGTGATCTTGGGAAGAAACGTGTCCATATCCTGCTGGACTGTGAAAAATGAACAGGCAAGGAAAAAGGCAGCAGTGTTGAATAAAACGGGGATTTCCCCTCTGTCACCAGACGTGTGGTGGTTGATACAAGTAAGGTAGGACTGATTAAAGGGGAAATAAGTGTGGTATAAGCTGCAGAAGATATTTTGCATTAATTGTCAATTAGTAATTATAAAAGGAGGCTGCTTATTGAGATGAAAATACTGGTTAAAGCTGGCATGCATAGGCTGAAATTAGAATGTAAAGTGAACATACTGTAGAGGCTTTAGAGTGTGATATGGAGGGATTGCCTTAACTGGCTGACTCCACTGATCCCTCTGCAATAATAGGTTAAAGGAATTAAATGTTTATGCATAAATATGCTGAGTATCAGGAACTCATGAGTATCAAAGGAAACCAGCCTTTGGCTGGGACCTCACAGAGAGGTGGGTATAGTGAATCTCACTGTCCCCGTGCTGTATTTTGAGGTGCCGTCTCCTGGCATGGATTCGCTGTTCTCCCAGAGGAGCATCCCACAGCCGCTGCGTAGTGCTATCTAGGCTCACCAAGTGGAAATGCTGATGGGATGGCCATACCTGGGCGGTTAATCACCTGCTTCGGAGCAGGTCTCACATCCTTCCCTTTGGTATCACCTACTGCTTTTTCCTTTTAAAAAAAAAAAGTAGGGCGGAGTAACTTTGTTCTTTTCAAACACAGCCGCTGGCCATGCCCTGCCCCTGTATAATGGTTTGGTGGTTAGCACGTTGGCTTCTACATCCTTCCTCCTGCCTGTCGGGACTCAGCGGTACCAGCATCATGGCCAGTAGTACCGTACCACTGAGCTTTGTTTTCTTGACGAAGCTGTTGTACTAAAGAAAGAGTAATACAGCAGTCCTTGAGCCAAGGAGACAGAGCAGGTGCAAACTGGTGACCCAGCCTTGTGATCTGGGTGCTCATGCAAGATGGGAAGGCTTCCAAGGACACATGTTAAACCTTCATGAGTTACACAGCTTTCTGTCCTTTCACGGCTCAAACCCGTAATCCAGAGAAGCACGGGGACAATGCAGAGGTGTCTGAGGGCTGATTTTACAGCACTGGGGCTACGCAGATGAGGTTGAAGACAGTGCTGTAAACTAGCACCCACCTCCCCCAAGGACGGGCAGGCTGTAAACAGGAAAGCAAGCAGTTGGTCCCGCAGCACTGTGGGCATGTGAGATGAGACATTACTGGGATGCCATTCTTCAGAGTCACATCTCGGAACGGAACATCTTTGCTCCATGATCTCTTATGTAAAGAGTCGGAAAAGTTTGTTGGGGTTTTTTTTTCCCTTCAGGAAGGCACACATGTCCTTGTGCTGAAGGCAGGGCTGGCCTGGGCTCATTCCCAGCCCTTCAGAGTCAGTCCCTTGCTGCCACCGTGTGTTGAACCAGGACTTGGCAGAGCTGGGTTCTCTAAAGAGCCTTTTGCCAGCAGTTTGCAAGAAATGTTCTTGTCCTCGGAGCTGCTGGCGGAGGCACGCACAGGTGCAATGACTTCAGAGTGCTCGATTTCCTCTCTGACCCTGGATTCAAGCTGTCTTTATTCTTTCTAGGGTGTTCCACCACCAAGGTATTTGCGTTCATTTTAATTTAAAATGTTATGTGCCTCTTCAGCTTTAAACCAAATAATTTGTGATGAAGACCTTAATTCTATTTCCACATGTACTGTGAAGTTTGTTTATCTCCAGTGGAGGTTGCCCAATATGTGGCACCATTGACAGCACTCGATGGATTTGGCACAGACCGTTTCAGACAGAGGCCCAAGCAGAGGGAAATATCAGCTGCAAAGATGGGTTATGCTCTTCTCATGTGAGCAAAACAGGCATCTGACTAAATATGATGCAATAACACAGAGTGCCAAGTGTCTCAACTTGAGACTTGGCCATGTCCATGAAGATATGGTGAGCAAGTAATATAGAACCAAGAATACTTCCCTGGTTATCAATAAATATGTGATTTTTCTATACAAAAGGAACAAGCTGAATTCCTAATTTTGAAAAGTTAGCCCTAAAAGTGATCTGAGAGATACTGGAATAAAAGCTGTGTACTGTAATACACTATGAAAAAGTGCTCATAGGGAAATATTAATTTTTTTAGCAGTGAGGCAGACATTGGGGAAATACTTGCAAGACAACCTGCCAAAGGCCAGTGAAAGCTTTCTGTGAGCTGAAAGCACAGGGCAAGGGCTTGGCTTCACCCACAAGAGGGAGCTCTGTTAACATTGATGGAAATAACTTAAAATACTGCCATTCTCTTCAAAACTGCATTTGGGTCTGAAAGGAATCGCAAAGAATACAATGGGAAGCAACACAAGCTCACATTTTAAGTCCATGCAAGCTGAGATCCCTAGCACTTCACTAGGTAACCTTGATGCCAAAGTGATCAAGAAATTATTCTGTGGAAGACAAGTCATGACATGGCTACAGCTACGATGATCTAAATGGATGCAGTAAGCCAAGTTTGTGGGAGCAGATGATAGGGTTTTTAGCATCAACTAATACAGATTTGGGGAGAGGGGAAAGCTTTTTGGGGTAGATAAGGCCTTGTACAGATCTTTAAAGTTACTGCTTCTATTTCATACCTGAAGAAGATGTAGTCTGTGGACTGTGAAATGCTCTTTTTTTTTTCTTCCACCTATATCAAGGGTACAATAAAAGATATAAGTTCTCACAAATATTGTCTCAGGTGGCATAAAGAGAAGCTGGAGAGGCCCCTTGGCAGGTCCGTGTTGCTATTACTAGGAGTCAGGCTTCTTCATCATCTTCAAGAGTATTTGTACATCTTTTTGGATTATCTATTCATTCAGAGCAGTAAATTAGCAAAAAACCCATCCATCATCTCTTTCATTCTCTTCAACAATTAAAAAAAAAAGCACCAAACTATAGAATTTTATATTAAACTGAATCCTGAGAGGAGGGAGAAACTAGCAGTATCAGATCCCAGAGGAACAGAAGCCCCTTTCCAGAAACTGTCTGGTATTTAGTAGCCTAACTTTGACATATCTGGGTTTTTCTTTTCTCCACTTCACTCTCCCTGTCCCTCTTCTCAATGAAAACTAGAAGCAGAATTCCTGAAATGAAGCAAGGAGAGTCCCTTCCTTAAAGCATCTTCCAAATTCCAGCAAAATAAAAGTTGATTTCCAGACCAAACGTCCAGAAACATCCCAGATATCTGAAGGTCACAGGGTACCTGAAAGAGTCTTTAACCTTAACACACCCCTGGATGGGACAGGGCAAGCGAGCCTCCCCAGAAGCATGAGTGAGATAAAATGCGATGCGGACAGCTGCCCCACTGTGCCAGGAGCTCATCTCAGAAGGACAACGCGAGCAAGAGCTCTGAACCCGGAGCCTCCCTCCATCCCCAAAGACACGGCTGGTGCACAAACTCCACACATCTCGCCAGCCATGCGTGAAGACGCCCCGTTCATCCCTGCTCTCTCAGCCAGGGTGGTCGTCTGGATGGAAAGCCTAAAGCAAACAAAGCCAAGCTGCAGCCAGATGTTGGGAGGCTTTCAGGTTCACTTAGTGTTCCCGGGGTAGGCAGCACATGCGTGCCTGCGCTCCCCGCTCGAATGGATAAGCCCAAGCAGACGTACCCTTTAAACCCCTTTCCTCTACGATGGAAACCACTGCTTGCCTTTCCAGAACCATCTGAGCAAATACGGACCTCACCGAAAACGTCAGCAATTCCCGATCCATCAAGGCTGTGCTAAACAAACCCGGCCGAACAATTTACAACTTGACCTCACGTTGTGCCTGCAAATGGATTCTGTGAAAAGTTTCCTGGGTTAGTTGTGTTTCCACGGTGTATACACCAAGCTAAATTAGCCAATTCAGCTGCTCCCCAGAACGCCCTTAGTTCTGCGTTTTACTGAGGAGGGGGGACTTCAGAAGGGACTTGTTGCAAATCCCTGAAGCTCTGCTTTATCTCTTGGCCAGGAAGCATTTTCCTCTTTGTCTAGGGCAAGAAACTCTGCTCATCTGTCAAACGAGGCAAGATTTTGTGATACCTTTATTTGAGTATTTGTTTATCTGTGAATATTCCTGAGAATGACTTCTCCCAAGTGACTTAAGATCAGCTGCTGACATCAAATTAACTTATTTACAAGTCTCCTGTGATGGATTTGGAGTGATTCCTCAAGCGACATGTTTTAAAAGTCACCCTAATATTTGCATGGAAGAAGTTGCTGTTCTCCACTTGTCCTATGCAAGGGGAAAAATCAGTTCTTGTGACTACAGCCTGATCTTGTACGGGTTACAGACACGGAGGCAAGCACACCATTTTCCTCTAAGAAAGAGGGTTTAATGAAAGTACTTCCTTAGGAAACCAGAAAGACAGTTGTAGAAAGGAATAAAAGGCATGACACTGAAGGATAGTAAGAGAAAAAATACGACACAAACTGCCAAAATTTTTCTCATCTTCTGCTGATCACACTTCCAGGTCATGCAGCCACACCACACGTTCAGGATTTGTAATTGTACAAATCTCCTAACCTGGCCATTGGAGAACCTGACGTGATGTTTCTGTAAAGAATATTTTGCAGATGGACAAACATTAATTTAAATTAATTTTTCTGTCTATACACACAAATGCTGCATAACTCCTAAAGGTGACCAGACCCATCATTTTTTTATGTATAACAACCAGAATGTAAAAATACTATAGAAATGAGGAAGACATCTGATCAAGGACAACTACACTGGTAGTGCTCCAAAGTAGCATTACAGGAATAGATGTCCAGATCTAGGATGATGTTTGATGTAAGCCTGAAAAGGGAGTTCTCTGTCTGTATAACTTTTGTTATGATGCCATTTCTATGATCACATAGGTGAAGTTTGATTAATTTCACCCCTTTGTGGGTGATATAGGTAGTGTAAGTGGTGTCAGATATGTCTTTTCTAAAAGCTCCTGCCAAGACAGAGTGATTTATTTTTCCCTGAAGTTGTTGCTGAGTGTATCAGAGCTGGGAGCTGCTGTTTCTGGTTTTGCATTATTTTGTTTTTCTGTCCAAGTCAAGGATGGAAATAGGAGCTAAGCAACTGCTTTGTTCAGTAGGCAGAAGAGACCAGGTAGGGAAAATGATAGGAAACCACTGAGTATCCTGTCTTTATACCACTGCTAATTGTCCCCTGTCTCATCTCCTCCACAATATGTGAAGTGATGCTGTCAAAGCCAGGGGTGCTGCCAAGTGCATCTCATCTGCATAGCTGGGATCATCAGCATTTCAGGTTGGTTTCTGCTGGGAAGGGACTCAGCTCCACTACTGTAACCTGCCAAGAGGAAATCTGTGTGTGCCTAAGTGTCTTCAGAGACGTAATGTGGTATAAATGAGTAATGGCCATACTGTACTCTTCAATAATAGTATAATATTGAAAATAAACATCATCACTAACATTAAATAATACTATCATAGCTGTCACATTAGTCACATGAATATTTAGGCACTTAAGTCACCCTTGCGATTGCTAGGAGCCTTGATGCATGTAAGATTTCTCTCATGAGAGATTTCAAAGCCTGTAGCTTTGAACAGGTCAGAACCTACCTCAACAAATGAGCTCAAGGAAAACCCTACACCAGGTCTGAAAGAACAGCATATATCCCGAGACATTGGGATGATTATGTGATACCATTCTTGTTTCTAAATTAATTTTCCCAAGATAAAGTAGATTTAAATCACAAAGACACTGTTTTACCTGCAAACAGATCATAATCTTGGTCTCTCAATAATTCATGCCTGGATTACACTAAAATAAAGCTGTTAATTTGAAAGGCTTTCCTGAAGTATAGTTTGGGCTTCTTACACTCCTGGCTAACCAGTTAATGAGTATGAATATGAAAGACTTACAGACAGGATTAAGTGGTGTACTTTTTGTGAGGTCCTCAGAGCTGCATCACGAACGACAATTTGATGCCAGCAAGATGACAGTAAAACACGGAAACAGGTATCCTGTCCAGAAAACTGGGGCTTTTCAGGCAAGACGTTAATCTAGATTAATGCTCATGGCCCTCAGAAAGAGTTTACTACTCAAATCTGCAAATTATGTGAATGTTCACACATGAAGAAGTACTTAAAGGATAAGAAATACATTATCATAATGGAGTCTGAATGACAGGTAGCAACAAAGACACAAAGTATCTACCATATTTTTACTAGCACATATTTTCTCTAGTGTGTATTTTTCCTGTGTCTTCCTCAACTTTGCTTCTCCCCCCTCCAAATAGGACTAAAGGTCCAGCGCAGAGCAGAAGGAAGGAGGACACATCTGTGGTAGGGCGAACACTGGGCATCAGACCACAAGCTGCAATTCTCACGATCCCCAGGCTGAACTTTGTAAATAGACTTGGCAAGGATTCTTGCCTGGAGAGGATATAAGTAAATAAACAAACAACCTTCCTTTCCTTCTCCTGCAGCCCCTCCTGACCAGACTCTGGGAGGATACGTGTCTCTGGTCCATGGCAAATTGGCTGTGGCATCTTTTTATTTTGAACTGAGAACAGCAAACCATGTTCATCTCTGTTACTGTCCTGTCTGTGAATGGGGGGGGCAGAGCATGAAGGAAGAAGATGCTTGTTCTATCACAACATCTGATGTAAGGTCTCAGGAATAAGCTACAAAGCTTGGGTGTGAATGAGGGCATGGTCTCTTTAGAACTTAACAGGTTATCTTTTATTTTAGAGACAAGTGCTGATTTTATAGTCCAGAAATACCACGCACCCCAAATCTATCCCCTGCACCTCCCTACTGTCTATAAATGCAACTAAATATGATGGAGTACAGGCAGTTGGGAACACAGACTCTTCTGCAAGCTTGTCTTCACTACAATATTAGAAAGAGCTCTCTCCACCGTGATCTCCATAATTGCTGAGAGTCCTCCCGGAAAATTGAGAAATTATTTTTACAGCTGATATACCTTAAAGCTGAACCTTAGAGAATTCCATACTATACAGCTACAGCACTGATGCAGCAGCCAGTGAGTACATGGAGGACATCAAGTGTCTCTCAAGATAATGAGGATTCTTCATCAGATGGTGACTCATTGCTCTTAGAGAAGTGGAGATGGCAAGGGAAGCCTCTGTATTTCCCAGGAGAAGCTGTTCCCGTAGGACAGTTAGGTCCATCGAGCAAGTTCTCTAACATTGACTGTAGGGTATGTTGGGATGCTGCCTGGAAACATGAACCATTAAAAAACTGTCCTTGGTGGCAAAGTCGTGTCCCACATACAAACAGGAGTGCTCAGGCCCTCTGTTTGATGCCGATTTGCATTACAGAGGCAGCTATATCCTTCAGGGAGGAAAGAACTAGCAAAATCAGCCCTTTTTAATAAGCTGGTGAACCACCAACGAGCTGCCCACCTTTTATTTACTCGAAGGCTTGGAGCGGCCCGATTGTGTATCTCTGCACAATGACGAGGTTGCCTCTCCTCGCTGCAGACAAAGAAGGGAAGGCATTCACTTGCTGCTCCCCGAAAGCTGCCTTCAGCTATTCGCAAAACCATAGATACATCTGCCTCTACCACCCAATCCCGGACGTTTCCCCCAGAGGGTGAATATCCAGACATTGTCATCTCGGCACAAGCAGCTCGATGCATTTATTAATCAACCTCTTTGCTGAGTGGAAGTCTGGCTGGTCTCTCCTAATATAGTCTAAATCCCTCAGTCTGCTCCTATGACAAGGCTTACACAAAAGAACATTTTCTTCCACTCTTTCTTACAGAAATGGGAAGACTTGAATGCTTTTTTTTTTTTTGCTTTTTTTTTTTTTCCTGGGTCTTCTTTTGACTGACTGGGATTTTTCATGGCTGTATCAGAAAGTTGGACATTCCCCTTTGTTTCGGAAGCATTCGGTGATGGATCACATTTTAATTGGCGTTGAGGTTTACAGAAAAAGGGAGCACCACAGGAAGTTATTAGAATAACAACACTACGCATCTGCACAGGAATTAAAACTGCAAATGTAGGGGGCATATTAATTGCTACCAAATGCTTTGTTTTTCTCCCCCTCAAAAAGCCCCGCTGAAGAGAAGGATTTTTTGATGTATATTTTCCTGTCTTTCTGTTCCAGTAAAAATGTAAGTGATTAGATTTGTGGGATTTTAGCCTTGTGTACACGATTTCTTCTACAGCATGTTTCAAAGCGTTTGCAAAAGAGATAAACACATTTGTTTTGACAAGGAGGATACTGATGGCCACAGACAGATACGCCTTGTCCAAGGCTGTTGTTCCCACAGCAAGAATCTGAGCATGGTCTGTACACTAGCTTGTGCCAAAGCTGGTCAGAATGTTTTGACTTCCCTTTTATTTTTTCCCTGAGAAATTATTGATATGTTGTCACAGAGCTGTAATTCTTGTTGCAGCTGAAAATAGAAGTAATAGGCAGATTGTGAATAGTTTTTCTTTAACTTGTTATTTTTTATTTTTGTGAATGAGAAGTAGGAGAAACAGTAGGAAGGAAAACAAATATTGTCCACAATTGTAAACAATTTCAGCTGACTGAAACACAACCTTTTTTTTCAAGAAAGGAGAAGGTCAGAAATACTAAGCAGTAGGTATGTGAGTAGCGTCCAATTTACACTGGAACACCTGTTACGTGTGTGTCACACTACTAGGAAACAGATGAAAAATCAAAGGGAAAAAAAAATTAATGTAAACCTATTTAATGAAATTATTTTGCCTTTCTACTACTATAACTATTAGTACAACATGGCTGTTATTAAGGTGCTATTCATTAAGGCCTGGCCTTTTGCAGCTAATAAACATTTTCTTGAGAAAGCAAAATTCTTGGGTATCTCCCTGGGCTTGGGGATGCTTTACCAAAAAGACTGCACAAGACAGACTGTACCAGGGGTTGTCCAGAAGGAGAATTCTTGCTGTTGAAGACAGAAAGAAAAATGAGGTTTCTTTTTGGTGATATCAACTTGCCATGCAATCTGTTGCTTTCTTTCCCATCCTGAAAATGGGAAATCCTGAAAATGACCTACTTTGGAAAGGATGCAGGTGG
This sequence comes from Ardeotis arabs, assembly GCA_011801015.1. NCBI lineage: Eukaryota > Metazoa > Chordata > Aves > Otidiformes > Otididae > Ardeotis > Ardeotis arabs. Next base: position 126,770 of record JAAGAY010144147.1, read on the forward strand.
ACTGTTTTGACATCCGCAGAAACTCTGGCTATCAACAGCTGAAAAAATCCGCAGTTTATTTAGCTCTTCATGTGCATTTCATGTATCTAAATATTTGCTCAGTTTCACCCCTGAGAGATAAGATCTGCATGCTCGGAGGTGATCCGACATTGGAACAGGGCCATCATACAATCCCCGAGAGGATGCAAAATGCCATGTGAAAAAGCACATCCGTGCTATCAAAGCTTACCATTTTGGTCATCCTTGTAAAGATATTCATCTCCCAGTTGCTCTTTAACTTCCGCAGTTTGTTGAACAGACACATAGCCCTTCTACTACGCCTCAACTTCAAATACATTGTGACTGTCTTGTGTAGAAGATGAGAAAAAAAAATAAGAAAAGGAAAAGATTGCATTGGTTTATCTCAAGCTGCAATTGCAGGGGAGCTCTTGAAAGGTGTAAAAGCCTACACAGCTCTCCTCAGCCTTTGGCCTTATCCCAGCTGGTCTTGGCTGAAAAATCTCCAGCACACAGGTGGGATTTCACTGAAATAAACAGCACCATGGGGATGTCAAGTGCTTGTTGATAAATTCAAGAACAAGCTTCTCCATGTCCTGGTCTTCCTCTCCCATCTAGCACATCTGTGGCTTTGGCATCGGGCCTAGAGGAAGGACACACAGCTGAAACAAAGAGATCCAAGCCAAGGAGGCAAGCAAGAAAAATTCCTATCAGATGGGATACAGATGAAGACCGTGCAGAGAAAAAGAAAGCCAAGACCTGGAGCTCTTCAAACTCAAGAAAGCATTACAAAAGGTGTGCTCAGCTGACGGGTGGTGCTCTGATTCTGCCCATGCTTCAAGTGACAGCCCCTTTCCTTTGAGGCCAAAAAGATAATGGGTTTCCTAAGTGGCATGTTTGGCACCTTGCAGTTTTACAGGTTCACCGGCTTTCCATGTGTGTTGGCCAAACAGCCAAGCGTGGTCTTGTCGGCTCGGCTTTTTCACTTGAACAAATACTTCAAGGAGGGATCATGCCCTGTTAGTGTGTTTCCAGGCATTACCTCACAACAATTGTTTCTAAATCTGCAGTATTTTCACTGCTCAGAAGGGTTTGCCTTTATTTGAGAGAACAAAAAGAAGTGACAGTAGATGACAGCTACGATGGGCTGCGTTTGCTGGGCACTTTGTTCAGTGTCGCTGCTGAATTGTTCTGGCTGGGGCGAAAATAGGCGAGCACCTGACTCCGGCTGTCATCCCTTCCCCTGGGCTCCAAAAGACTGCTCAGAGCATTGCCATCAGACATCTGCTTCGGGATGGCCAGGGAATTTCAGATGCAAAACCTACTGATGGGAAATGCTGACTCATCAAAACAGATCCCATTCATAGGAGCGGGTTGGTTTCATGAGTCTGGCAAGCGAAAAAGAAAAGCTTTTTCTGCGGGGTGAAAATACGTGTGGTTAATCTAGATGGAGACTGGGAACTGAGAAGCCTCAGTGGACGTGGGAAGCCAAGGGTCGAGCCTGTCTAGGCCAGCCTAGGTGTACTGCAAGTAGGGCTGTGGTCTGTTCCTCTATAGAGGACAGCACTGTTTGGAACTGCAGAACCAGAGCTGAGTGCTTAGGAAAAAACACAGGGGAATTTTCATCTGGGATTTTGGGTTGAATTCAGCTATATCTTATGGATCTGAGTTAATGGGCTGGGAACCAGACTGATTCTGATCACACAAACTTTCCTGCCCAGAGCCAGTCATTCACGCCTTACACTCAGCAAAGATTTTAAAATTAACTGCAGGAAGGTGATTCAGTCATTGCTACATGGAAGGTATTGAGACCTGGTGAATCCATTTTGTGATACACAGGTGAGAGAGACAGCCTGGTACTCACATACAAAACCTCATCAGTCAGACCTGGAGGTACCCAGAGCTGGGTTGGGAGGGATCTCTGGAGTCCATCGGACCTGCCTGCTCCTTCAGGCACAGCCATCGGCAAAGTCGGATGCACCTTCAAAGTTAAATCAGGTGGTTCAGGGTTGTGTCCAGATGATTTTTTAATACCACCATGGAGATCACACGCTTCTCTTGGCAATGTTTTCAGTGTCTGACCACCTTCTAGTATTGAATTAACCCTCCCCTCGTCTTCTCCCACTATTACACACAGGCATTTTCCAGGATGCCTTCTCCCATGGGAGGCAGCGCTAAGTTCCTTTACTTCAGCACCAGCACAATTAGCGCAGCACTTAGGGTCCCAGATGATGATCCCACAAAGGTGGGGAATATTAGTTTAGCTTATTCTATTCAGCCAGGTGATGGTGCTCATTCTCTGCTGTGAATAGTTATTGGTCATTCTCTAATCTGCTTTTGACACTGCTAAACAGACATTTTAAGCCTCTAAAGATGAATCCTGCCCTGGAACTTTGCTGTGCGAGACCTCATGCTATTTGTTTGTCCTGATTTTTTTTTTTCTTTAAAGTGTTATGATTTTATTACGAGCATAATACAATGTTTTTTGCTTTTTAAAAATTGTCTGATATTTGAAATTCCCTGTGACAGTGAATGGGATAATGTGTATGTGAACCACTTCTCAGAGCTGAATGAGCTCTGCAGGGTACAGATGTGTACCAGCTCTCTCGTGATAGCACAAGATGCTCTTTCTGTGCTCATGGCAGAAGTGTATTTACTTTGCGAAGGCTGATTATTCTCTGTTGTCATGGTATAATTTCAGACAACAAAGATAGTTACACTCTGTCTTTTATTAGGTATCAAATGGTTTCCTAAAGCGTTACTCTCTAGGGTAATTCTTTTCCTTTCTGAGATGACACATCAGTCAGCCAAGCCCAGATTTTTTAAAGGTTAAAGTACAAGGTCCAAATTTAGCCCTAAATGATGTGTGTGTGAGGTTGGGGAGCCTTGTGCAGGGGCTCGGGCATCCCTGGGGAGGAGCAGGGATGGAGGAGCTTTGAGATGCTCCAGCGAGACAGCTTCTAGGTGAGCTGGAAGCCCGTGTGCTATCTCAGCTCTCGCCCGACTGCGTTATGCTGCAGGAGATGCCAAACTCATTAGCATATTCAGAGCCAGAGGATAATCAGAAAGGAAAACAAAAAGGGGAATGTGAACATTCAAAGCACTCTGTCACGCAGCAGGCCCAGTGCCAGTGCTTCCCCCCAGCGCTGCGGTGCACATCCCTCCCGTGCCCCGCTCCCAGCCCCCCAACTCCCACCCTTGCTTCAGGACTACAAAGCCGTCCCAGGGAAAAACCAACACCACTCCAGAAAAACACAACAAAACAAAAGCCCCCTGTACAACAATAGTCTGTCAGGCGTGATTTACTGTGCCTGCATCCACTGGGCAAGCTTCATTGAGCAATCTCAATCCTCCGGGTTCCCACACTGGTTTGCTTTCCTGCAACTCAACGGGGCACAAAGACACAAGTAGATGGGCAGTAAATAAAACTGATGTCTTTTGTGTCATTGTGTGGGGGCCTTTCTCTGGGGGAGGCAGAATAAATGAAGTGTGAAATGTGATATGAAATCAATTTCTCCTCTTGGGGGGCCGGGCTGGGAGGGAGTAGGTGGACTTTGTCATGGTCTCAGGGATACCCAGCACTACATTTTTCACCAGTTTGTTGGGCTGGTT
>JAAGAY010144148.1:0-14244 GCA_011801015.1 Ardeotis arabs
TGGGCAACTAGGTCACAAACATACATATGCACACTTCACTGTTATTTTCCATGACTGCTTGTAAATCCAAACATTCTGGGTATGCCCATACAAAAACATCAACACAAACCCCAACCAGAAAACCAGTCTACTAGGCTCTGAGGATTTGCCCTTAAATCTACAGTATAAACAACAGTATTTATCTAGCATATTAACAATAGCAGAACGGATGTGTGTCGCTGTATGTGGTTCACATGAAACTATCCAAGGACTGGGGCATGAGAGAGTTTTGAAAAGCCATATATATATGGCTTTTCGAATACTTTTTTTTTTTTTTTTTAAAAACAGATGGGTCTAACATTTCATATCTTTCCCCACTGCAGTACCCTTACTTTCCGCTGTTGATCTCCTATTGCAATAGCAACACATCCTCCCCTTTCTCCCTAGACCCTCTCTTGGGGCCTGCAATGCTCTTGGCTTCTCCCTGCATCTCCTGCCTGTTCAGGAAAGGTCACTCCACCAAGGCAGCTACTGGCCAGGTGATGCCGCCTTCACAGAACAGGTCAGCAATGAGCTCTCCTCATCTCCTCAGAGGAAGCAGGAAAAATTTCCTCTTACCCACACACCACATTTTCATGAAAACGTAAGGAAACATAGTATTTCTGAATTTTCTAACTCACTCAACTACTTCCAAAGCTATACAGGACTAGGGCAGGTAAGGAAAAAAGTAAAGAACAAACTGATGAAAACCAACCAAACAAAACCTCCCCAAACAACAAAACAAACAAACCCACCAGACAAAAAACTCAAATCCCCCCCCAAGCAATCTGCTCCACAGTAGTAACAGTGCAGACCCTATGCCAGCCCCAAAATGACAGGAGTCAACAAACTACAAAATACTGCTATTGTTTCCACTTGCAGGAAAGAGACTGTCATTTCTTCAATACAAGGTAAAGGAAAAAAACCAACAAATTTGCTAGAAAGCCGTGATTAAAAGTGATTATTGAAAACCCTGCTTTATACCATGCACAATTTGTTTACTTGAAACACCGTGTATTTCTGAGTAGAACTCAAATACACATTTGGTCTAAATAAAACGGAACACATATGATCTACCGCTCTGCATCTTTATGCACACCAGGTTAGCACACGCAACGGTCCCCGTCCTTCCAGGCCCTGCCGGGAGCCCAGCTACGCACACTGCATCGCTGTCCTTACAAGGGTTAGACAAACAGCCCAGCAAATCCTGGCGAAAAGGAAACGCACTCTGAGTTCACAGTGGGGCTATCACTTGGCTATTTCTGTAGCGCCTGCATCTAAAAAAAGATCCAGTTCACACAAGTAGCTATTTTACCTTACTGTCCCACAAGATCTAAATGCATTTTTTCCGATTACACTTTCCCACCATAAAATACACGACAAAATGTGACAAATATTTTTAAATATTCCTATGAAAGCATTTGGCTTATATATAGAAACATGAGTATATATGGAAACATACAAAACTTTGTGTTTATATATAGATGTCTCCTCACTGTATAACTAATATTAGTTCATGGAACTAAAGTCACACACAACAAAAAAATGAATTAAAGTTCCAGTGAGCTTTGCCATAAAGTAGACAAAGCAGAAAAAAGCTCTCTTGGATTTATGATAATCTCTGTATGAAACGCTGAATGGTGAATTCCCTTGAGAACTTCTCTGACACAAGAAATACACAACAAAATAAACAAATTAGGAGATGAGTCCAAGAGGCTCGCTGAAGAGATATCTATTCCACATCTTTTTGTCTCCTCCACTCCAGCAAAATCTCTGTCATAAACCACACAGAGGCACAAAGAGGTCTTCTTGGGGCCTAAAGCCCATCTCCCGGGGAACAAAAGCCCATCAGCTTCACTAAGGTTCTCAGCACTTAATTCTTTCCAAGGAAGCATTTCAAATTACTACCACCACTGTTACACTTGTGAGAGTACCCCACACTATGATGCCCCTCTTATATAAAGAGAAATACACTCTGGTAGTCAAATGAAGGTCATAAAAGCTTTTCGTTAAGACTTACTTGCACAAGTCTGAGGGTTTTGAATTTTACTCTCCAGCTCCTCCACCGTGCTTTGGTGTCTTACACACCACATATCTTGCTTAGACCAGAAGATAAATGTAAAATTGACTAATCTGTTCCAGTGTTTAAGCAGAGGGAAACAAAACAAGCAGAAAATACGAGAGACATTTTTTAAAGGATAAAATTTAAATGCTTTTTCTATGCCCCCTATAAGAATTAGTAAAATGGATGAAGAATACTCGCCTCTCCTTTTTTTTTTAAGCAAACAACTCTCAATCCCACCTCATCACATCTGTTCAAGTACTACTGTAAACCTTGAGCCTCTGTTCACAGCTGTCACAGGAGCCTGCTTTAAGAACCAGCCAACCCCCTCTGCTCGAATGCCTTTCTTGACGACTACAGAATCCTGGTTTTCATGAAAAGGAGAGTTTTCAGCAAGAGAGGCCAGGTACTTTCATAGCAGTGTCACAACAATTACCATCAATAAAAAGAACCCTTGGATGATCTGCACAATAAATAGCTCAAGGGGTTTTTTTTTGTTTGGTTGGTTTTTTTTTCTAAAATACAATAAAGCTACTGAAATAATGGCATACCCAGCCCTGAATCTCAGGGTTACAGCTTTGCGTAACATGCTGGAATCAATCAGACAAAGCAACCAAGAGAAGGGTCTGAATGGGGAAAAGTTGCAGTAGGCACTGTCCATAGAGCTTAGAGGAGAGCCTCACATCATAGCTGTGTGTGTAGCAGGAGTGGCAGATGGCCTTCCAGAAATTAAGGTGAATTACTCTCAGGAACAGAATTTGCCTCCTCTCTATCTTTAAAGACTGGTGGTATCTCACCTGCTTACTTCCATGGCAACTGGATTCCCTTGTTAACAAAAAGCTGTTGATACTAAGCTCTGTCTTCTTTCCTGCCCTGGAAAACTCCTGTTGCATCAAATACCCAGAAACACAAACAGGATCAAGAATGAATAAATTCAGTTGCGCAACTGAAGCAGTGAAGTCTCAGCATTTTCTTCCAAAAACTTTACAGATCTCTGTTCCACTTCACAACATCACCACCTTCTTGCTGGCTGAAAATTAGCAACTATATAGTAGGTTCAGCCTCATGGTACAAGGGAGGTGTACCCTCTGTGATCTAGAACAAGACTAGAACACAACTAGTTCTAGATCCTCAGAACAAGAACTCCAAACCTACCCAGCCTCACAGGAACACTAAGTTCTTTTACGACCACAAGTGATCAGGAACTCAAATCTATTATTCACTGAGATGATGATATGTCTGGCAGAACAACAGCTCTTGGCAGAACAGCAAACTATTTATGCAGTGTAACAACTCAAAGGAAGTGATTTGCCAAATTGACTGCAACAATAGTCTTCAACCTTTTTCAATTTGTGGACTGCTAAAAATGCTCAGTGGGAATGCAGAACTCTGTACAGCTGAGCTCTCTACTGACAAGAGGCTTATTGTTTTTATGATACCTTTTACTGAGACATCAGAAATAGTCCTTGGATGCAAGCTAAAAAAAAAAAGAAAAAAAATCACCAGATCACATTATTTTCTGGAAGTTTTTCATCCAAATATTACATAATCTTCCTTACTGTATACAATAACCAAGACTTAAAAGCCTGAAAACAAATTGTTACAAGTCCCTGCAAAATAAAGATATTCTTCCTAGTGACATTAGCAAGAGCTTACATGACAAATACGGAGACCAACCAACCATCATATAAAGTGTTCAAATGACAGAACTCGAAAGCAGAGGAGCCCCCAGGCCAGGGAGGGCACAGAGCGGTATATCACCGAACAGAGTGCCCTGGGCTCCTCCAGGCAGAAAGCGAGAACAGATGCAACCCTGGGAGGGACCCCAAGCGCTGGATCCCACGCGGGTGTATTTCTAAGGAAAGCTGAAGCTGAAATTAATGGTTGGCGACAGTGGTTTTTTTAAAGGCAGCATTTAGAGACTTATCAACAGAAACAAAATATAGGGAAGGGGAAGAGAAGGAAACGGAGGAACTCTGGGAATTGCAAATGAGATTAATGTTATTTCCACTGTGGTAGCACTGGAATCGGTGCTCAAACCACCATCTCTGCCCCAGGTCATTAGACCACTTAGCAATTTGCCTGCTCCTGTACGGTAATCCACAGTGGGAGCCACTGCAATGTGGGGATAGGAGAGGCCAGTGTACCCCAGTCTCATTGGGGGCAAGGGAGGAAGAGGTAGAAGGACTGGGGAGATGATGGCAGAGGCAGTATGACTGCCTCACTGATGTGTTTCATCAGATGTACCGTTCTAGTAGATACAAATATTGGCAAGTTGGCCTGGTGGTCTGGCCATTGCAAAATGGCTGTTTCCTGCAGGTGTCACAACAGAGGTGATCCAAGGAGAACGCTTCGCAGATAATGCTAGGAGAGGTTTTATGGGCAAAAGGAGCAGTGCAAAAGAGCTCATGGCAGAAAGCGTAGCTGAGGTCAACACTGCTTTAGATGTGCAGGGGTGAGACATTTAAAAGGGTACAAGAACAAACAGGAAGCTCTTGCCCACCCTGCATCTCATCTGCGATGGCAAGACCTCAGTTCCTAGCCTCAGCCTTAAATTCCTCCCAGCATTCGAGGCAGCATCACTCTCTGCCATCACACTTCCCGCTTTAATGCCTTGCTACGAAACACCCTTTTGAAAATTCAAAACTGAACACAGCTCCTTGTCCCCTTGTGATGGGTCTGAGCCAGCCTCTGAGGTGAGAGTGGACAGCACAAAGTTCAAATCTTTAATCAAGAACAACCACTGATCTGCAAGCAAATATTATACCAGTTCCTTTGTTGAAGACAGAGGAAGCAGATGTGTTTCTCGAAACATTAGGGCTAATGAAACTTGATTCACAGAGGAGGTCTGAGAGAAGACGGTCGTGCTTCTGGAAATAGGTTAAAAAAATGGCATGGGGAAAAACAGACAGAAAAAAAGTAGCTTGAGAAAGAGATTTCACTGATCTGACAGGAGAAAAAGACATTTAGAGCAGCCTACTGTTATCAAAGGAGATAAGGAATATCTTCATATGTCTAAGGGATTATGAAACGGTGACTGGAATGAAAATGGTCAAACCTCAGGTAGAAAGAATAAGAGGAATACAACTGAAATGATCAGAAGTTCTAATATTGGTGTGCGAGTTACACCAGAGGATGAGCATAAGACAAGAAGGTACAACTGCCGTAGCAGTTATTTGCTCAAGCAAATAAGATATTCCAGAAACAAGAGGGGCATTTGTCACAGAAATCCTCCCGGTCATACAAGTGAGTTGTCCATGGGGTTACACCAAGCTGTTCGTGAGAAAGTCTCCTGAACCCTGTGAACAATGAAAGCAGCCCTTTTTCCATCCATCTCTCCCAGAGTATTTAAAGATTTGAATTTTCCCATATCATTTTTGGTTCGTTTCTCTCTTCCTATAAATAGAGGAGCAGCCGTGCATCCATCTCTTCTTCATCTTTTTTGGTGGTCTAGCACTGCACACAGGCTGGAATGTTTTTCTAAGTAAACGATAAGCGATGGGAAACAAGTCAAAGACAAAGGACAAGAGACCTTGAGCTCAGACAAGTAGGAGAGATGGGAGCCTTCTCCTCTTTCCCAAGAGGCAGGTATCTTTTCTCTGGACCAAAGGGTTTTGTTTTGGAAACAAACGTATCTATTTCTGTCACTTCCTTTAGACATGGAGCCTTCGTGGGGCTGATAGTAAGACTGACTACAGTGTCTGAGAATGATGATTTGGCCCCCAAAAGAAAGCACTTTTAACCTAAATATGAAACCCAAAGGAAACACACCCCTGCTGCTAAGCACACGTCTCAGTGGACAAACGCTGTGATTTGTGCTCTGCTCCCAGAGCCTTCACTTTAATCCAAAGTCCAATAATCAAGTTAGCACTTTGTGAGGAGAGCTAAAGCCCCCATGGTTTCTGCCGCACAGCCAGCCAGTGGAGAGGCTGAGCTGGACATCAGCTGGTGGTCCAGCTGCCATGGGAAAACACGCGTGGTGTGGGCAGCCGGACAGCTGAGCGAGGAGCTGCAGAACGCCTATAGCTCTACCCTGACCCACAGGAGGTCAACCACACCACTGGATGTCCCCAAGAAAAACAAACACATGAACAGAAGAGGAAGGGCAAGCCATGGCAAAAGGAGAAAATGCTAAAACCAGGCAGTTTGGGCTTAGAAGTTGCTTCATAAGTCAACAGACCCCACCTCTGTACTGAGATGCTTCAGCATAACATGAACACAGCGCAGGCGTCTCAAACTGCAGCCCTGATGTACCGCTGCAGCGACGAACAGGACAAGCCAGCTGCTCTAACACAGCAACGTGTCTGATAGATGGGGAAGGAAGTGGCAAGAGTGGTGGCGGGGAGGGGAAGCTAATGAATTCCAGAGGATGACGGTCTTCCACCCCTGCTTAAAAATAGGAATTGCGGTCAGGAGTTTGAGACAGAGAGAGTCAAATCTCAGTATTTGTATCCAGATTTTGAAACCACAAAAGGTCAGAGTTAATTGATGGTTGGTCATTCAGAGGTCCTGGGACAACTTAAGAATCAACAATGTGCTGTAAAGTCTTGTTCAAGTTAGGCTCTTATCGCCCATCCAAAAGACAACGATAGCCCTGACCAGCATCCTTCCTAGGGCTTACCTGTTCAACATCTCCCTCGGGGGAAACGAGCAAGTTGCCAACTACGAGCAGGGTCAGGCAGAGCCTGGTCGCAAGGGCGGCAAGAGGGAGCAGCTTTCAAATTAGGCCGCAGTGGGCAGGTTCTTGTGGAGCTGGCAGGGCCACTGACTCTAGGATAGCCTAATCCACTAACAGGTAAATCCCCTCCACAAAACATTCCTTCCTGCCTGAAAATACTTATTTGGCAACCAAAGCCCCCTGCTTTAGAGTAAGAGCTGGAGAGGAATGTGACCTGTGGCTCCTGATGGGAGAAGGCCCCAGCACACGGACTACCAGGCCGAAAGCCGCCCAACGCCTCAGCACATGGGGCTCTCCACTGGAACGTCCATGTACGAGATCACTGCTTGGCAGGCGGGACACCACGCACTGAGATTTGGTGCCTGCTGTGCTTTTTACATACATAAGGAACTATCTCTGCAGACAGCTGAATCTTCAGGAAACAGGAATTCTGTCTGGTGGTTTTGGCAAACATCATCCCAAGCATAAGGGTTTGGCCTGCTGACTCTGATGAGGACAATGTAGAAGGGAACTCCATGGCCTAAAATGAATGGCAAGTGAGAGACTTCGGACCCTGCTTCAACATGCTCCTAGACATTGCTCACATATGGAGTGAAAGCCCACGGTCTTCAGGCAAGCAGAAAGAGGGCATTACAACAGTGTTATTGCAAGCTGAGAACCCCTGGGGTTTTCCTAGCTTATCCATCCCTTTGTTCATCTTTTGCTCTATGAAATGCAAGTCCTGTCTAACATCACTAGATTAGCAAACCAAATAATTTGAATTTCACTAATTGAGATTACTGAGGAGAAGGAACGGATCCCCTCTCTTATCCACATTAGAGTAGCCAAAGTTTGGCAGAGCTACTAAAACAGGCAAAACAGAAAATGCTAGAAAATGCCACCTGGGTGAGTAATTTTTATCAGACGGTTTACCCCAAATTATGTAGAAAGAAGCCTTTCGTTTTTTAAGTTTTCCAACATTTCTCTTTGCAGCTTTCTAACCGGAGAAGGTTTTGAATGCAGCAATGCGACACACTGCACTGTAGCCATGCTGCTGTCCTTGAACAGAGACGTCTTACTCCCTGGCCAGATGCTGATTCACAGTGGTGAAGAGACTGCAGTCTAGTGTGACATGTGCCCTCCAAGATCATTCATTCACCAGCCCATCTTGTACCACCATAGGCATTAACTCAAATGCGGGAGGGTACAGATCCATCTTGAAAGAGGTGTTAGTCAGTCATGGTGGGTTTGTTTACATGGAGCGATGGAACAGCCCCTTATCAGTGCAAATGTGTGCTAAGTATAGTCACTGGACCTGCTGCGGCTCCTCAGGTGTGCAGAGATAGCTTTGTTATCAGACCTAAGTCAGTATAAGATTCAGCTCTTTCCCTAAAAGAATCTCCACTCACCCAATTCCACATCTCATTTGTTAAGAGGTAGCAGCATGTTTTTCCCCATCCCAACAAATTACATTTCTGAATTGTTGAAAAACCATGGCAAAAAGCTGATTTAGGGCCCATTTTGGGCTCTAAGCACGTTCAAGACCTGATAAGAAACCTACTGTGTCTTACTTGTCTCTAAAAGGATTGTACATACAGCTCCTGTCTTCTCCCCGCTCTGGGGAATTTGAGCTGCGTATGAATTTCCTTTCCTTACAATCCTTTGTTGGAAATGATCAGTACTGCTTGTCACAAGCCTGTCATGTGGGGAAAAACAAGGCACAGAGGAGATGCAAGCTCCCCCTCCCAACAACAACAGTACTCACTAGAAAGAGGTTCTTCACTTTTACTGTCAGCAATAGCCAGGCTAAATACCGTAGGGCTGCTCATGGCAAAGAACACATCTAAAGTGATAAAATCAGTCACATTAGATTAAGGGGAAAGGAGATGAGACAGAAATTAAACAAAGGAGAGAAAGATCAAATTAACAAGCCCAGGAGATCTTTCAGCTAGCTCTTCAAAAATAGAGCATCCCCCAGGTGAACTGACATAGCAAAAGCAAGCCTCTAGTCTGCATGAGAGCAGCAGCACAGCAGATCAACCAACACGTGTACTCACACACTCCCTTTAGGAGAATTAGAGAGTAACAGAGATTTTCAGCAAGAGTACGTGTGCGTGTAAGTTCACTTTCCAAATTCCGATCCCCTCATAGTTTCTCATCAGCAGTTTTCTGTTTCTGCTGTGAAGGGCTCTAGTGCAATTATGCTCAGTTACTGAAAGCCTCTTTACTCTAATCTTCTTCTTAGCCACACAAAGTAACAGCATCAACTGATACCTGTGAGCTTAGCCTCCTCCATGGGAAACACTCTGTAGAGCTCTTGGCAGAGAAAAACACCCTCAGTACACACCTATCTGTGCCAGCTCCTCTGTTCACCTTACCTGTGCTAAGTACTGGATCTTCTAACTGAGCCAAACAAAATTTTCAAGATCAAAACTCGTAATTTTGGAATTTTAAAGCAGCGAGCTACAAGCAGAAAATGGATGGGAAATCTCAACTTGTTATGAGGACACGTACTGTTTTGTCTTTTTTTTTTATATATATATTTTAAACTATTTTAAAACTGAAGTTATTTGCCATGAGGCTAGCGGGAAGGGGTGCTGAAGAGTGGGCACTGTGCTGCTTGTTACTTTTGGCATGGACATTGAAACCAGGCCCTAGCACGCATAATTATGGGATAGACTGAACTCTTCTCTGATGAGTTTTCATTAACCATGAAGCTAAAGGCAAACTTAAGAGAAGTATAAACAATTCTGATTCAAGCAATGAAATAAAGAGAGACAAGTAAAAGATACAAGCACCTTGGAGGTCCTTTTGAGAGATATTAGACCTGAACGATTGCGGTTTTCCCTTTAATTTAGAGAGCTGCAGGTTTTTAAGTCTAGCTGCTTAACCCCTGCAATGCACAGTGACCTTTTTATTTTCCATTGCTCTTGCAGTTTTCCAGCAGTTTGAACTCATTTGGGCTAATGACCTCAACATGGAGCCACAAATGGAAAATGTTGCTGGTAAGTTGTTCCATTCACAGCCATTTAGTCCTGCACCGCTTGCGTCAAGGTGCGCTACCTGTTTTCCCTGTCTCCTTAGGCAGCAAGACTTCAGACCTTGGGCCATTCTGCTCCCAGCCGTCATGCAGGCTCTGAGAAGAAGTCAGTGACCTTCCAGCCAGAGGACTCCACCCCACGCACGGTGTCTATGTGTGCACCTTCCCTTTGCAGGGTGTCCTCTGCTGATACTTGGGTGATGGACGCTGTGTCACAAGGCAGCCCTGCAAAGAAGATCGCACTCCCTGACCCACCGGGGAATCTACTCTCCTTGAATTTCACTACAGAGGAACAGCAGTCACGCCAGAGCAGAGATGTCACTGAGTTTCTATCATAAACCTAAGCTGACCCTTTCCTGACCCTGTCTGCCAAAAAGCACTAATTTATAAAACATCCCATCAACAAGAAAATTGGTAGGTCTGACTTGGGAAAGAAGAAGAAAAAGCCCTTTCCCATGTAGATCCCAAGTTAACTTGAAAGCTGGCTTTCAAAAAAGAGTCTGTATACTGAAATATCTAATTGTGGATTTGGATCCAACTTTGTGAGATCTGTCACCAAAACACAGAATCACTGATGTTTTAAACTAGTATTTCTAAGCTCTTTTTAAACTAAGACAGAAAACAAAACACCATGGTAAGGCTTACCTACCACCAACTGTTCAATACCAAGATTTCAGTAAGTGCAGTTTTGAGAGAGCAGTGTTACAGGTACTTGCCAGAGCAGTAACTTTTGGGAAATCTCAAGTGTCAAAACAATAGCTAGAAAATTATTTTTATTTTATTTTCCTGGAAGCTGATAGTCTTCCTCTTTCTCCTGTAGAAACTGAATCAAAGCATGAGTAGACTTCTGTCAACAGAAAGAGCCCTCCATTCCCACCCAAAGAGCTCCCACCTAATGTTTAGTCACCTTTACCTAGGGAGTTAAGTATTTCCCCCCACTGCTTCTGCTTCTCCTTCCACAAGAGTTTTCTGATGTCCATATTAACTCAGTCCTTCAGAATACACCTCTGTGCAAGAGTCAAGACTTCTACACAAGGTGCAAAACTCCTTGGAAAACTCTTGGAAGCATCAGAGACCTTAGGAGTGCTGAAAGGGAAAAGTAGGGGGGCCAGTGGAGGTCTGCAAAAACAAATGCTCAATTACCTCACAGGGCCCAGGGGAAGGTCCTTAAGAGCTCTGAAAGGAACTTCCCTGAAGCCACCTCCAATTCTCCAGGAATGTCAAGCACAAGAACATCTTTTTAAATGAACACAAAATGTGCCAGCTCAGTGCAGGTCTGGGGAACGGGGAACAGAGGGCAGGAGTCAAGCAAGGGAGAAGGATTGCCTTCTTGAACACATCAAACACTGGAGAGCCAGAAAACCTGGAGTCCAGACAGCACCTGTCCAGGTACTTAACTCCATCCCCAGCATGAGAAAGGCCATTTCACTACTCAGAGTAATTGCATTTAATCATCAGCCACACAAGCTGACATGCCTTGGTTCTAACTGTAGACCACGGGAGTTACTCTGCAGCCTTCTTTACCGTTGTGTACTGTACACAAATTAAGATGACAAACTCCCTGTAAGACACAGACCACAATGAAACAGTCATTTCCCAGGCCTTGTTAAGAGTTCTACCTCTCAAGGTTACGAGGGCATTTAACGCACCGCTTAGCACACTGGGACCAACAGAACTCCTTAAATGGCATTAGACTCAAAGCTAGCGTGTCTCTAGATCAACACTTCACTTGCCCCGATCAGAAATTTGGAGGGCTTGCCTAAAAACCTGTATACTTCATGCTAGCAACAAATCTGTGAGATACAGGTAGTATTTGACATGTGTTTTCAGAACCTCATATGCAAAGACAATAAACTGAAAAAGACAGAAAGCTGGCATCTGGGCAGACAAAAAATGAGGCATAGTGTCTGAGAAGTACTGTCTTAACCTTCCTACATATCTATATATTTGAGGGGAAAGGGGAAGAGAAGCTCTTTAGATGGTTGATATCCTCAAAAGAGAAACTCCGTATGTCACCCACAGCTGCAAAGTAACTTTTATTTCCTGTGTTGCAGATGATCTTAGCTTACATTCCTCTTTATTTAGCATCTTTTATATTTGTCTCAGCAGCACCAGGTGGAAACTTTCTTCCTCGGGTTATTATACCTCTCAAATACTTACAAACAGCCCTCAGATGCCCACTCAGCACGGGCCTGCAAGGTGAATCACAGTCAGAACCATCAGCACTGTGTGGCCACCTGAGGGACTTTCAGTACATAACCTGTTTGCCAGCCTGTGCCTAGCACATATATGGGGTTTCCTAGAGGAGCTACGTGCTTTTGCTAAATTCACACTAGAACCCTGGCAGAGAAGTTAAATCTTTGCTACACCAGCATTTCACTTAAATAATCTACACAAATAGTTTGTTAGTGAAGCTATAAGTACTTAGAACTTTCAGCCTCATTTATCAACTCTTCAGCTCCTGACCTCTTCTGTTTTAGTTCAGGCTGGCTGTTGGACTTTCACATACAGCGTATCCTGGGGCCAGTGAGCAGCACGGAGCCCAACAAGTGCTGCTGGAGGATGAGTGTGGTTTATTCCCACTAAAATCCAAGCGTGGATGTAATACAATGGCTGAGTGAAAAGCAGCAGGACATACTATTTATCATCCATATACCTACACAGTCACTCCAGTTTGTGCCTTTCTGTGCCTCTTTAACTACTTCCCTACAGATGGCACTGTACCACTATCCAAAGTACCCCTTTAGGAAAAAACAAGCTTGAAACAACTTAGATTCATGCTGAGCCACCAAAAATGAGCTAAATGACCAGCAAGGTTCCTGCTTTCTCATCCAGAAGGCTTTCTGTGTAAGGACAGCAGCACCAAATAGTCAGAGAGCACAAGGCATGGTACACCCAGCCTTCTCTACTGTAGATCAGGATGGGATCTAGTGGGAAGATGGGTCCTAATACATACAAATCCTTGCTCCGTGTTTCCCTGAAGCATTGGGTCTCTACCACTGTTGAAGATGGAACGCCGCGCTGGACAGACCTCGAGTGTGACCTTGTCTGGCAATTCCTATGGGAGGCAACTGGGAAACCTCACAAGAAGCCAGTGTGTGTCTAAAGATTTACAATCAGGGCTACGATGTCAGTAATTGGATGAATGCAATAAAATCTGCAGATTCTTTTTCCTCAGTCATGTGTGGTATTTCTATTACTTTCTCTGCGACTGTTTTACATCCAATAAAAACACACTGAATAGAAAATACAGTAGTAGAAGTTACCCTTTGCTCTTGGTAAGAAGAATAATTCATTGGTTTGGCACTTCTCAAGGCATGCGTGAAGGGGAAAAGTGCTTGGCTCAAACAGGCTCATAATTATTAGCAACAAATTCAATCTATGGCATGTTTCACCAGCTGCTTCTTAATTTCATTGCCTCTCAGCCGCACAGATTTATGTGTCGAGCATTTCATCACAGTATCCCATAACTACTGAAATCTTCTTGCTTTCGACTCACTAGTCTCATTAGTGAAGGGTGAAACTTTGTCAGTAGATGCATATATGGAATTTCTGCAGCTTTCCAATAATTACGGCCAAGGCTTTTAGGTGTTGAGCTTGAGACCGTTAAAGAAAAATGAATTTCAGAAAGTACTAGAGGGACCCTTAGAGACATCTCTACCTAGCTGAACATCAGAGCATCACAGGCACTTAAACAGTCCCGCTGTTAGTATTGCTCTCAGCATCTGCATAAAAAGCAGCAGTTTCCTGAACAGTGACTGCCTAGGCTGTGCAACAGGTTGTTACAAAGTGGAAATATGAATGCTATCTGCTGAAACTAAGAAGAAAATGAAGATAAAAATGATATTAGTATGTGGTTAGGATTAACAGAAATGCCTGAAAATTACAACCAGGACTTCAGTTTCAATCACCAGGAAGGAAGACCTCTATCAGCATTGTGTATGCAACATCAGCACTGGCTAAACTTCTGATCCTGTACTCTGAGTAAAATGAGGGGGAAAATGCCCACTCTACCTTCACAGCTCTGAGACCACTCTTGATCAGAAACAACCCTGCTCAGTTTTAAAAATCCAAAGATATCACAACTTAGTGAGGTATAAAACTACATTTACAGTGACGGGTATACTGGAAGCAACATCACAGCCTACCACTGCTTCCAAGAGGCTTTAGCAACACAGGTCAGTGGCCACGTAGCCACTGCACTTCATAAAGGAATACTCCACTTATGAAATACAAAAATCCACTGAAATTAAATTCCGAAAAGGGGAATTCCCATGGTAATAGAACATTCTGCAGCACCTGGCTACCCTGCTCAGTTCTGTCTCATCACCATCAGCTTGCCCAAATTTCATCCCAGATCAACAGAACTGGGATACCATGTGGTTTTATGCTTACCCAGTAATCTAATTCACTCCACTGTAAAAAAAAAAAAAAAAAAAAAAAAAAAAAAAAAAAAAAAAAAAAAAA
>JAAGAY010144148.1:14264-64994 GCA_011801015.1 Ardeotis arabs
GGATGCCCCATCCCTGGAAACGTTCAAGGCCAGGTTGGATGAGGCTCTGAGCAACCTGATCTAGTTGGAGATGTCCCTGCTCCTTGCAGGGGGGTTGGACTAGATGACCTTTAAAAGGTCCCTTCCAACCCAAACTATTTTATGATTCTATGAAAAAAAAAAAAATCCCCAACAAAAAACCCCAGCGAAATCCAAACCAAAACACACACAAAACAAAACACCGAAACAATGTATTGAACTTAATTCTGTATCTTCTCGTATAAAGAAATACACCTTGCTAGCCGAAAGGAAATTTAGCCCTTTTTCAGAGATATTACATAGATACTACTCCTTCCCTCTCATAATACAAGCCATTCCAGAGTTACTAGACCTAATGAAACATGACTATGGAAAATTAGGCATGTTTCCCCCTTCCCTCACTGCCTGCCTCTGGTATTTTCTATTTCACACTTTCCCTCTGCTCCCTTCAAGTACTTTGTAATCTATATTCCAAATCAGTATTTTCAGGTTTTCATAAATCCTCCAAAGTTGGGCAAGAAACAGCATATGCCACGGCTGGCTCAGAAACGTGGGCGCAGACCGGGCAGCCAGTAAGAGGAGCGAACAAAGTGAACAGATGCATGATAAAGTTGATGGTGCCACCTTCACTCCAAGGGAACATGAGCTTTAGGGGTTTTCCCCCACCCCACACCTTCCTCACCTCAAGCTTCCTAGAACTTGTACAAATTTCACATTTTGGAGCCTTTTTTTTCATCTACCAAATTTGATAAAACAAAGAGTTTCAAAAGTTATTGGACAGAAGGTGATCAAGGGTGAGACCGAAGGGGATAAGAACAGCAGAGTGACTTTCTCCAGGAAATCAGATAAATTCAAAGCCTAAGAAAACAAAAAAGCAACATTTTTTTCAGACAATGAACAATTATATCATAAAACTCACTGCTGTACCACTCTCTAAGAGCAAAGCTTTATCAAGAGTCAAAAAACAGGATGGATGCTCATCTGCCCAAGCAGAATATCCAATAATGTTAGACAGTAGTAACGCAATTATTCAAGAACCCAACACTTCGGAGTTGTATTTACCACCTATTATTGTGACCAGCATAGCTAAAGTAGTAGGTAATTGTACCTTTTAGTAGGCTCTTGTATCCCACTTGGAAGGGTTTTAACTGGTAATTACAGACAACAGGCTGCTCACCTAGGCAGGACCCTGAGCCTCAGCTTGCTCCTGCCTAGGAACTTATGAGCACGTAATAAAGGACGAGTAAGTGAGAGCATTTCCCGGCTCCTCCTTGGTAGAAGCGATAGGACATTATCCTATTCCTTCAGTCTACTTTTATCCACTGTTTGTGGTCAGCTCGTCCTTTTCCAATACTGCTATATTCAATGTTGGTCCACAGCTGCTCTTCAATCAAAATCATAATGCCTGAACCAAATGCCCACCAGGGAATACTAAATGAGCCTTGTCTTCCTAAGCGGTTAATCACAAATGCAACAAAGAATAAGCAGCCAAGCATAACTCTAATGAGGTTGTGTTTGTCTGGGAGGTTTAACTGGGTATGCAGCTCACCCCTTAAGTAAAAAGAATTAATTTCCTACTCCCCATTTTCTAAGATGATAACATTGCCCTAAAGACTGATTTATTTACAACTTATATCTTACCTTCACACACAGTAGTGGGACTCGAGAGGCTACTATGTGGCATTTGGTACAGACAAATTGTTTTAATAATCCCTTTTATAAGCACCATCAAGCACCATCTTGCTGTGATCTTATTCCCGTGACTGACTGGCACACCATTTCAGACCTGACTGCTGTAACAGTGAAGGAACATTCCCCCCACTTCCAGTAGAAATACATTCATAGCTACTTTATACCAGCTCGTTCTTGCTCTAGTGTTACCTTTTACATTATGTGGCTCTTCTCTTTTCTGAGGTTTAACCTTATTCACTACATAGAACAATTACATAGATTCTCACCCTTTGTTTAGCTAAACAAGGCAAGCTTTTAAATTCCTTCAGATGAGATAATGTCTCCATCCCCACAGTCACATTGGTAATCCAATGGACGCAGGCAGGATCATCAGCTACAGCTGACTGAGAGTCACAGATGAATCCCTGGAGTGACGGAGCTAGGTAGCACAGTATATTCCCGCTGCAGATCCTGAAAGTTGCTTCCCAGGAACTGTCAAATCCTAAATCTAAGTTATTTCAGTTCATGAAAAAAAAAAAAAAAAAAAAAAAGTGGCTTTTTAATAAAAAGCACATTCTCTTGGCACTGACTGAGAAGAGGATGACCTCCCTGCAATTAACAACTGAGTGCAAAGCTGGAGAAAGCTTGTTTCTTGAATAAACTCTTGGGAAGATACCAAACCTGCAGACCAGTTTATTCAACAGGATCGGCATGCTTTCCCTATGTGCTTGTCGGTGCCTATACCCTGACCACAGCCTAAGTATGAGCCCCTCTGCATCCAGTCGCAGTTGGCATTGAGATTTGCCGAACAGCAGCATCACCTCAGGTTTAAACCTAAACTCTCCTTGGAAACTGGGCTGCTTCCAAGATTTCTCTAAATACTTACTGTGTTGCAACTCTAATTTTCCTCTCACCAGAGACCGTACCTACTTTTCTAGTAACTTCAGAGTTCAAGTCTCTCAGCTCTAACACATCACTGCACTTAGATCCCACACTTATTTGGTTTCTGACTGCTCTACTGTGGCCAGATGCAATGGGAATGGCACACACTGCAGTGTGTTATCATCCCCACATCACATTTCTGCACGGGGAGAGCTAGCTCAGAGCCCACCACCAGGTTACTCTAGATCTTTCCTCAACAAATTTAAACTGACAGTTTACCACTCACTATCATAAAGTCTTCCTGCACCTCTAACAGATCCTGGTTTTTACTGCTCTTGATTAGAGTAACATCTTCAGCTCAGGCAAACAGGCAACTTCACTAATAAATCTTCATTGAGAAAACCGATCATTACATCTTTACCTCTGATTCTTTAACTAGTCACATAGCCACACAGGGAATCCCTTTTATCTCACTGCCGCTTACAGCTAATAGTTTGTTGT
Source organism: Ardeotis arabs (assembly GCA_011801015.1). Taxonomy (NCBI): domain Eukaryota; kingdom Metazoa; phylum Chordata; class Aves; order Otidiformes; family Otididae; genus Ardeotis; species Ardeotis arabs. Next base: position 17,337 of record JAAGAY010144148.1, read on the forward strand.
TTGTAAGACATGGCTTCCCTTCACAAAAGCTCTGTGAAGCCTCCCTAACACATGCCATCCACCAATGGCTCTAGCCAGTGCAGTCCTTAGTTTCTTACCTGCCAGGGGTTTTACCATTTTCAGAATCACAGTATGGCACCTTCCCCAGACCATGTAGTTACTACTGGGTAACAAATCTGCCGTTATTCCCGTATGCCCTGTCCTTGCTGTCTCTTCCACCTTCCTCAGCATGTTGCAGCTGCTCTCACAGCCACCTCTGAGGTACCTCTTACACTACGGTTTCCCCTTTGAGAAAGTTACCTGAGGAAAAGGATCTATATGGGGAAAAAAAAAAAAAAAATCATCACTTCCAGGAGCCTGGACCAGTAAATAACATATGTGCACAAATCACCACCACCTCATGCACCACCTCGGCTCTTCCAAGATGTCCATGGGCCCAGTACTGAAGACCCAGAGTGACACACAGTGACAGCTTCATTGTCTTCTGCAGGGTTGCATCATTTCTGAAGCTTTAAGAGTTTGCTCCCATCTTTGATCCAACAGCCCTCATCTTTTAGCTCTGACGGCAAGGATTTAGGCTTTAAAATTCAAAAGTGAAGCATCATGCAGTGACAGGTGTCAACAGAGGCTATGTCATTAAATGAGAAATAATCATATCAGCTTTCCCGGCAAGAGAAGCTGAGATGGTCATTGTAGAGATGTTCTTCCACAGTGGCTTCCATCTTCCCAGCCCCTTGGTGCAGGCACCTGCCTTTGCATGGCCCCCATTGCTGTACTGGTACAGAGGGCTGTGGGGTGACGTGGGGAACGGCTCACACTTAAAAATAACCATTAGAGGTGGAGATTTTTTTTAACCAATGCCATTCCCGGATTCAGTTTGCTGTACAGCCCTACAGGCAGTGATATTGGCACAACCAAGTAGACAGAAATACAGGCTACTGGGGCAGGCTTCTTGAATCACTCTTGTCATCGAGAGAGGTGTCTCGACAACAGATGGCAGTAGGATCTCTAGAGTCCAAGCATGAGACTCGGGTCATGGTTCATTACTCCATCATTAGGTGAACTAGACTGAAAACAGCAACTTCATTTCCCAAAAGAGTCTAGACAGAAGGAGCTCGGTGGGGTTATAATTGCTTTCTCTCCAGTCCATTCTCAAGCAGTTATTTGCATGTTGACTCCACAGATCAGCCTCAAGCCTTGACCTCCTGTACCAAAAGCTGACAGCACCATTACAGGATATATCCCTGTATGGACATTCAAAATGTACTTGCCTGAATCTATTATAAATCATGTTGAAACTTTCAGCACACCTTCCCTGCACCCCATAAAAAGACACCCATGCAAGCCACTGTACAGTTTAGAAAGCAAAGCATCCTTTTAAAGGGAGGCTGAGGAACATAATGAACACAGTTCAGCAAGGCAGCACTTTCTGAAATAATTTTACCTAATCCGGCACTATGCTTTTCCCTTCCAGAACACTTTAAACATTCAAGGAGTTCATAAAGTTCAATAATGCATTTGGCATCGATCTTCTTACTCAAAAGCACTCTTACAAAATGTTTTCTGCCTACTAAAGCTGCATTAAGACCTTCATTTTAACAGTGGGAGCTCTAATGCAGCTCTGAAAGATAATTTGACATCACTGAGGTTTCTTTTGTTTTTTTAAATGAAGAATTTATCGTTACTAACCTTGGGCTTTTTAGTTCTTTGTAAGAACTCTTTTAATAATATTGAGAGGAGGAATAAACTAATGGCACTCTGTCTCCTATAAGGATTTACGGGTGAGTACGTTCTAATTCCACTCGCAGTAAGTTTATGAAAATAGATTTGCTGAAGGATGTTTGCGTCTTCTGACTTTTCTCTTTTCCTTTGATACCCTTTCAACTCCATCTAGAGAAAGAAAACGGACAATAGTCTGTCCTTCCCAACTGACAGGCGGCTTTACTCAGTGAATAGTTTGTCTCCTTGAATCCAAAACTGCACGTTGAAACACAAAAGCACTGCTCTCCCCTCTAGGGATGGCAGGAGGTGGAAGGAGTCTCAAACAGGGCTCATGTAACAGGTGGTCAACAAAACGGTGCCAAGCAGAACAAGAACAGGCATGGCTGGTCCAGAACATTTATCTTTACACACTGCATTTTACAGATGTAATTTGTTGAGCTGTCAGAAAAACAAGTGTTTTAGTGAAGCTTAACGACTGCAAGTTCTGTCCCAGCAGGGCTGTCAAACCATACTTGTAGCCTGAAGATGTTACGATGGCAAGTTCATGCAACTTTGCAGGAATTTCCTAATTACAGGATCCTGTTTTAAATTAACTTTAATCCAATTTTATTGGCTGGTGTTTTCATTCCACTGATGAGATCCGTCATTTTCATACATCTGGAGAATAGTAAAGATTTTTGGGAACCTATGCAAGCAGTTGCCTTCCACTTTCCTCCCTATTTATTCCAGATAAACAGGAGCTTGAACCAGAATGGCTGGGGTTTGGAGGCGCAGATTTTTCTGTTAAATGGGAAAAGGTTTTCATCATTGAATTACATCAGAGTTATTAGTTCTGCAATATTTCCAAAACGCCTAAATAAGGATATCAGCGAGAAGTTAATACAGTGCTACAAGGCAGGCTTTCAGCAGTGAGCAGTCTTTATCAGCATGGTTTTCTGTGCTGTCTTCAGGTTGCTCCCCAGTCTTTCATTTACTAGTCTTTGTTTCACTAAAAATAAGATATAAGCATGGGACCATTCTTGCACAAAAGCTGTACTGACTCACTGTACAGGTGTATGCTTCAAACAGCATAAGCACTCCTCACAAACCTAGACCATGTTTTTGATGTAGTAATTTCAGTACAAAAAAAATTCCAGTGTGGGATGAGTAAAAATTTCATTTAAGTCAGAATGGGGAGGAAGTCCTGACATTACAAGAGAGCTTTGAAACAATATTACAATTACAAAAACTTACTTTTTCCTGCTAACAGAATATCCTTTGACTAGTTACATATACATGACCGACCACAGGAATGGGTACTTATTTGTCAATTTTGTTACATCAGTGTTACATGTAAAAATCCCACCATGTACTTGCTCTCACTGAGTTTAACGAGATGATGACAAAGCTTCAGCAGCTAAGGAAACTATGTTCCCAGAGCTGGAAGTCCCCTGCTCCTCAGCTGGGACACAGTGACTGACCCCTACACATTCCTGCTCCATTACAAAGCAGAGCATTACGGGTCTGAGAGTACACAGAAAAAAAAAAAAAAACATAGGAAAAGGACTTGAACCTGTAGACAAGGAAAGAGCACTTGTGCTTTTGCCTCTGAGCATTTCATTTCTTTTTGTGGACAAAACAGTTTTGAATGGAAAGGTAGCAGGTAAAGAGCAAAGAAAAGATCTTACAGGTTTCTTACAGGCAAGTCAGCAACAAGACATATGAGAGCAAAGCTGCAGTCCTTTATGGGCTTCTTATCGAGCAGCATCATTTATTCAATGCCCAGTGAGGAGAAACAGGGTTCTTATACACCAACTCCTATGGAATAACCACAATCCTATGGGCTTCAGTTACAACACATTATTCTAACCCCAAGCACCTCAATTTGCAAGTCAAGACCCCAAAGGAGATGAAACAGATGGAAGGGATCCCTGAGAGCATTTGCACAGCTTTTCGGTTTGGGGTCTTGTAGGTTTGAACATGGGCGTTCACAACCCGGAAAGCTAGAAGCTCTCTCTGCAAGATGTAAATGTGCATTAACAGAGCAAAAGCATTCCTCCAAGTCCCACACGCAATAACCATGTGCTCTACAATCACTATCCAACATTCGTCCAGTTTGCTGAAAACTGAAACACACAGCAAGCAGCTACAACATAGTCTGAAACAGCAGTTTCCATGCATACCCTCCCACCGGAGCTCTTCCTACAGCAAAGTGGAACAGGAGAGGTTGTCTAGAGAGGTCTCCTCAGAGATGGAGGACAAACACTTAGAAAAGTAGCAGTGCTCTTCAGGATCATTTAAAGTGCTTCAGGTCAGGACAAAAAGACATCAGATCTCAAAAAGTTAAAGCAACTTGCTTCCCTTCTGCTCCACAGTTCAAGCAGATCAGGATTTTAGTAGACACCTTGTGAATTGTTACAATATGAGATTAATGCTTCATACTATTTGAAAGCTGGGATTTCAGAGCTGCTTTCAGAGACTACAAAGTAGGGGGTTTTGGCTTCAGCAGTTAACAAGGTATCAGCCACTATAATCAGGTTGGACTTCAGATGGGGAAATAAAGGCGTGTAGCCTTTATTTAGCTTAGAATTAAAATTCCTGTTTAAAACCCCAGGAACTGAAACTCCATCTTCCTCAAGCTAAAGACAGACAGATAAAACTTTTTCAATAGAAAACTAGGTTCTTTGTCATAAATGCATAGTATTTGCTTCCAGCCTGAGTGGCATAAAAAAACCCCCTTGATCTTTAAAGCTACTGGCAACCCCCTTGGCTGTGGTTTCACATTTAGCAGTGGGGACAGCCAGGCTGAGCCGCCCCCTCCCTGTCCCGACACTGCCATTTGAGCCCGCCGGTTCAGTGGTAACACAAACTACACTGGTTTAAGGAACAAGATAACCACACTTTACTCCTCCTGGTTCCTTCTTGTGTTATGAAATGGCATTAGGTGGGTTTTGGTTGTGAGTTTTTTTCATTTTTTTAATATACATACAATTTGTGTCAAACTAGAAAGAAGTAGACTTGAATTTACATGCAAAATATGATAGCATTTAAGGTTATTTTAGTAACTCACATTTTAACTATATCAGATAAACAGCTTTTAAATGTTTCAGCTCACCTAGACATGATTTGCATTTTAAAACTGTTCTATCAAAAAGGAGGTTTTGTCTGCAGGGAAGGAAGTGAACTTGTCTGAAGTATATGATAATCAGCTCTTAGAACTAGCAGATGCCATCATCTCACTCCTGCTCTTTTATTCATGGATGGACTTATTTTACTTTCTTACTCTGCTTTTTGAATTCCCAAGTTGATTTCATTTGGTCATTGAAATTCAGAAACTGAAATAGCCTCTCTGTATTCTTTTATGTACCCACTTATGACTTTATGGTCATCAAAAGTTGCTTTACCACTTCAAACAAATTTTGTTTCTGAACACTCAGCCACTGACCTCCACAAATTCAGTCGATGACTTCAAAACTTCATCAGGACACGTGGACTACTTAATGAGTGTAGGTCTCATTAAGACAGCTACCACTCTTTGAGTATGCTGGATCACAATCAAAAATCCTACTTAAGTACAACATGAAATATTTGAGTTTCAATTTTTTTAATAATAGATATTTATGCAGCCTGCTTTGAATGCAATACATTCTTTAATGAAAAAGTACTTTATATAGAAAAATCCATCAGAACAATACCACAGGCAGGCAGCCAGCCACAGACTTGGCATATATCTTGGCAGAGGTCAGCAACCCTGACACTGCTGCGTGTTGGTAAAGCTCCTTAGTTTGATCCCTCTAGTCTAGAAAATCTGCCAGGATTTTGCATAATTCTCCCTCCTCTCCCAAGTATGCTGCCCTCAATCTCACTCCCTTGGTTAATTTTACATCAGCCTCTGGGAGAAACAATGGTGAAACACCAGTGGGCCACAGCTCACTGCGATCACCACTCCAAAGTGCCCAGCAATTAGCAGCTGGCAAAAAGTTCAGTTCTGGCACCAAATCCTTTGATTAATGTAATCTCCTAAAGTATAAGTGAAATAGTAAAGTTGTCCAGGATGCTCCTCTAAGACTTGCAACAGGTATCTCCTTGGAACTGAGAAATTCAAGTTCAAACATAACATCTGAGTTGTATGGGAGGGGTCACTTTTACATCTGCCTACCATTATTTCAACTGCAGTGCCCTAGAAGCTTCTCCACAACACTATCATCGCACAGAGCAAGGCACGAGTTAGTTACCTCACTGGAAGATTGATTCTTCTTATCAGCCAGAAGAAAACTACCTGCTCCTCAAGGCCTGGGTGGTTTAGGCTATGCAAGGTGGAAGACAGTAATAACTCTTGCACTGAATTAATTTTTAACTTAATAAAGAAACATTTAATCCTTCATGTAAACATATTTACTGTACATGCAAGACCATGCATACACACACACAGATGGATACAACTGCCAGGCACACACAGAAACTGATATGATTGAGCATCCACCTCGATTGAGACAAGTTAAAGGTTAAAAAACAAAACAGAGGTAGTGGGCAAAGGTGATGTGAAGAGGGTGAAGTGATTTACAACACTCTGAAAATATTTGATGTTGAGTGAGAGATGAGAAGATGGCATTCAACACCCTCAGTCTCTCCTTAGCAGAGGTTTCAGAGAATGGGGCAGACTTTTACCTGTCTGACCGCTCAGAGAAAGCTGGGTTCCTCTGGGTGAAAAAGGAAGGACAGAAAAGGTTCGTTTTTAGCCTTGCCCATCTTGAAAGTGTGTTTCATACCTGTTCTGTCAGCCTCTACTCTTAAGACTGAAATGAAGAGTCTTGGTGGGGCCAAAAGGTGGCAGAGCATTCCATGAATATGATGGCAATGGGGCAACACCCAATACTGAAATAGGGTACTGGGAGATTTTCAGAGTCTTTTTGCTTAAAAATAGGATTTTTTCCTGCATCAAGAGGGATGGTCACTACAAATCAGGAAATTAAACTTTTCCACAAGCCCAGAGAAACTCAGACTCAGGGAAGAGCCCTTCTCCTCTCCTGGAGGACTGGGCAGCACGTGGAGCCATGTTCCCAGCAGCCAGGCAGCTTGCAGGAAGCACGGCTCTGGCTACAAAGACTGGAATGTGTAATTCCATGAGCTTTTTTGGAAATGAAGTGGGGGGTGGATATCAGTCATAGTTAAAATTCCCAAACAGATGAGCTCTACAGGATTAAAGTGACTCAAAGCTGAGTTCATACTTGCAATTTTTATTAAGAAATGAAGAGAGGATGGTCCAGCAATGAGAACGAAGGGCAAGAGTCAGGGGATCCTAGCTCTGCTCCCACTTTACAGCTGATACATCATCATCCTGGGTAAGTCTCCTCTTCTCCAGACCCACGTTTTTCTGTCTATTCAATGCACCAATACCAATTTATCTTAGTCTAGAACTTCACTGAATAGCGTTCAGAAGCTTGTGGGAGTACCAGAAAATAGAAAAGCCTCAAGTCTACACAGGTGCTTGCAAGCTTACAGCCTATCCAAGGGATATTTGTACTTGGCTAATGAATGAACATGGCCACAATCAGCACTAACAAGTTGTCACCTCCACTGTAATATTCAGCACTGGGACTCTCTCCTGACAGACGTGGCACAATTGTATCAGTTATATCTTGGAGTTCTTAGAGGCGAGTAAGCACAGGTAGTGGGTTTTTTGCTATTTAAATATACTAATCTTCTAGATGTATTGATTTCAGTCAGGCCAGCAAGCTTTTATCCCACAACAAATGCACTCACTTCCTCTTTCCCTTTTTAAGGGTTTTAAACATACAAGACAGACCACGGGAACATATTCCGATTAACAAGGATTTTATTATAGGAAAGTAGGAAGGTTAAATTCAAGCACTGTTCCAGTCAATTAAATACTATTATTAGCCAAGCTCACACACTAAGTTCTTGAAAGGTTCAGCTGGGTAAGGTACAAAGCAAAGGAGTGACTCGCTCAGCACTTCATAGGAGGACAGGGCAGCTTACAAAATTGTGGCCATGAAGACCTGCAAAAGGGTTACGGAAAGCTGTATCCCCACCGGAATCACCACTCATTTTAATCAGCTGAGCACTGTAATAAGATTAGAGGTGATTGGGTTGAGTGGTGGGATTAAACCCATCCACTAATCCCCAGAATTTACTATTCACAGCTCAAATGTATTAGCCCTTCAGAATGGGCTTCATCCTCCTCCTGGAAGATGCAACAACCAGAAGTGGTATGAGATATTTGGTAAAGGAAAGTGATCTTTAAGACTGTTAAATGAACACCTTTGATTCCTGCCTGCAGAGTACGTGTCACAGCTCAGTGGCCCAGCTGGGCTGTTTCTAGCAAACAGCCCCATCCCACCAGCAGATTGGTAAGAAGGACAGTGAGTTTTTGCCTCTGACCTGTCAAAACTAACCAGAACAGGCTGATATCGAGAGGGAAAACAGTCCATACAAGACAATTACAAAAGCTGTCAGGAACAGGTCATGGATACTTGTTCTTGTGCAATTTTTTTGGCCCAAACATTTAAAGATTCCTTGAAGGATGAGGGTAAAAACAGAAAAAACAGGGGAGGGGTTCAGGAAAATTTGCAGTCTCTGAAGAAAGAGCTGACAAGGTACCAACTATAGTAGCAAGCTATCCAAAATAATTCTGTGTTGCAGCATGGTAGTAGGTGGATAAGACAAATACCAAAATGTGAAGAATCAGTAGGAAGGCATGTATGTAGGAATGTAGACATATTTTACATATAAGAACTTGTTTGTGAGACAGAGAAGACTGAATGGTTACATGATCAGTGAACCAGCAAAAAGTGATGAGCCAAAATAGCTACCAAGAACACCTTCAGGGTGTTCCTCTAGCTCTTATCAAAATCCCTTCCAGTTACTTCACTAAACTATTTATGCCAGCATGTATCACCCCCCTGCCACTACCCCTTTCCTGAACAGGAAAGGTTTAGCATCTTTTTGGGATGCCATCCAAGTACATATTTCCTGTAGGCAATTGACTGTTCTCTATTCCCTGTCCCATGAGCCACTAGTTATCACACTAAGGATTTATTTTCATGGTCACTGCATGTAATCAATTTCCTTCAGTTCTCTAATTATGAGTATTCACTGTATTTTCAAAATACAAAAGAGTCTCAGACTACTTGGAGCAGGAGAATCATGCAGGATCCCTCAAAATAGTTGTTATTATTATTTTTGCAACTGGACTGGCAGGAAAAAAAAATAAATCTGAAGATTTACAGAGAAATAAAGCTGATTAAAAAAAAAATCCTACCTCTAACACGATCAGAAAGATCTCCAGAGAGACAGTCGCGTATACCAGCCTCCTGCATTGCCCAATTTACTTAATTTTCACTGTGCTCCTTTTTTGGCCTGAACTGCAGAGTTCTGAGAAGGCCAAGCCGACAGGCTACTAACAGAACAGGTAGGAAACATTTCCAAGAAACCCACTTGGTCTGTTGACATTTCAACAACAAAATATTTTCTTAATGCAATCAACTTTCATTTGGCTGGTGGATTGAGTGGGTGACCACTGACCTAAGGGCCCTTCTAAGGGCATCAGAGTTTGAAATTTCAGGAACTGGCAGAGCTCTTGCCTCTGTGTGAGTCACGGAGGCTGAAGGAGGCAGTTTGGGGCCATTCTGTGCTCTGAAGACTGGGAGAGCAGGGCCTCTAACATAGTTATTGCTGAGACATCAGAAAATGCAATTACCATGCAGACTTTTTCCCTTAAGTCACAAGTTTACCTTAAGTGTTAAAGGTGCCTCCAATATTGCACTTACTGAAAGCTCAGAGAAAGAACCAGAGACGCTGAGTCTAAGCATCTTTCCCAAAGCCATGTAAGACAGGGTGAGAATCCAGCAGCAGAGACTGCCTCCCATTTTTTTTGATGTTTCTCATGTACTAGTGCCCTAACTTCAGTCTATAAGGCACAGACCAGGACAAACTGTCTGGATTACACAGCCTTTTCACATTATTTTCAGGGTATAATTAGGGACAAGGTTCAGGGAGCATGAGGACTACAAGACTGAAGTTCAAGCCTACATCAGCATCTCCTCCTGCAGCACACGCTCATATTCCCTAAACAGGGAAGCAAGTGCATGCTTGTGCTGTACTTCCAGAGGCCAGCCAAATCCAGCCCTGGGCACAACCACAGAGCCCATCACATCCAGAGAAGGGCATGGACCACTCAAATGTATATTCTGGTTCACAGAAAGCCTAATGAGGGAGGAATTCAAAATATGACACATTATCAGATTGCACAGGTACAGAGACTGTCACAGGACAGCTACCCAACATCAGAGAAATGGAAACTGCTAACCCTAAAGTATAAGGTGCTGTTCACATCAATTACTTATTCCAGGGAGGTTGACAATGGCAGTTTCATTCAGATATTCACCAGATGAAGCCTTGAGCACAATGCTCTCCACTTCACATCCCTCCCAGTTGCCATTGATGACCCTCCATGCCTTTTCAAGACTCATTCAAAGGCATATTGTGAAGGTAAAATGTAAAACATAAAACCCCTGGCCTATTTTTCCAGTCTGTCTTTCCCTGCATGCAAAATCTCAGCACCAGGAATTTGTCACTCCAGGAAGCACAATGTCTCCCCTACCACAGAAGGGGTCCACATTTGGCACCCAGCACACCTGAGCACAAGAGGATCACAGAGCAGCCAGCCTGGATTCTCACAACTTCAGTAGGTCCTTCAGATTCCCAGCATTTTCACTCTTTGATCAGCAGTGTTTGGTCAGATGCACTAAGTCAACTGTGAGTGGGATTTTTATGTGTTTATTAAGACAACTTTTCAAAGTGCACCTCTGTAACATTTAAAAGTTTCTTTCCTTTTCAGCTAGTCCAAGACCTGACTTATGTCACTATCTTGCCTGTTTATCTCCTGTACCTTGTTCAGACTGAACAGTGATTTGTTTTTTGCATGACAAAAACAGGTTTGCACCCTCTGGGACACAGGAGCACTCCCAAGCCACGGGTACCCGTTCACCATGGAAAGAAGCTGTCTCCTCTTTTGCTTCCCTCCAGAAGGGATTCAGCAGATTTGGACCATTTGCATTTGGTGGCTTGCAGATTCAAGCCAGCCAGTCACAAACCTTAAGGCAACAGGAAGCACAGGAATTTCTTTCCATCCCTCTCCCCCTGTAACACTGTTTTTATTTCTTTTAAGTTCTCCCTCCCTGAAAGCTGCACACCGATCAAACCAGAGCAGAGGCTGTGGTCTGCAGCTACAACTTACAGTTGATTACTACAGGAGCAAAGGAAATAAGTTTTTGGCCAGAAGTTTTGGTCAGCACATGCCTGATGGCTAACTGCAGTGTCACCACAGCAGAGGGGAAGAGGAGCCAGCAGCCTTCCAAGACAGCTGCTCTTGCCATGCTTTCCCCACCTCTCAAGGTGTCCTGTGCTCCTCCAGTACAAGTTCTTTTTCTTGGAGAGAAACTCTTTAGCAGGGCCTGTTGTGATAGGACAAGAGGTGATAGTTTTAAAATAGAGGGAGGTAGATTCATACTTGATGGCAGGGAAAAAAATTTTCACAATGAGGGTGGTAGAACACTGGCATAGGTTGCCCAGAGAGGTGGTGGATGCCCCATCCCTGGAAACATTCAAGGCCAGGCTGGACGTGGCTCTGAGCAACATGATCTGGTTGGAAATGTCCCTGTTCCTTGCAGGGGGGTTGGACTAGATCACCTTTAAAGGTCCCTTCCAACCCAAACTATTCTATGATTCTAAGTAAGATCACTCTCAGATGACACAAGCTCTTTTGAAGATTTTGCACACTGAAATCCCGGGTGGTTCAAATGATCCAAGCTAGGAGGGAGCTCCCTGCAAGGAGATACTTCTTGAATGCACAACACCAAGCCTTTTACGTGGAAAACAGCTGCTGTGAAATGGTACCACTCATCAAGAACTAGAGATATCACAACCAATTATAGGAGAAATTATATATTATAGGTATTCCTAGTCATTGTTGTTAAGTTCTGGTGCTGTAGAACATACCTTAACCTGGGACTGTGATCCTTCTGAAATCTCCAGCTTTTTTTCTCCTCCATCAAGGTAGGTTTCTATGTAGTTGGCCACATAACAGATGCCACAGGACTTGTCCCCTGCAGCATCACACAGCCTTGCTTACCTGCTGGATCACAGCTGCATTGGGTAGGGAAGGGGTGAAGGGGCTGTCATAGATCAGGAACATGTTGGGGAATACCCATCTAGCTATTACGCTAAGAGAACATGAAGTACAGCCAATTATAGCATTATGCTTGACCCAAGAGATTTGCCAGACCTGCCCATCATGCTAATTACTGGCCAGAACAGAGAAGATAAAGTCCTCATCCCCAAAGCTTTCCAATTTCTATATAATAAGGGTAAGGAAAAGGTGGTGGGAGGAGGAAGAAACAGCAAAAGTATTAGGAGAAACACAACAGGCAGCAAACTTGCAGAGAGCATCAGTTGTGGGCACTTCAAATTCATCAATAAATAAAGTATACAACGTCTCAGCTTCTTAACCACCAGTCACAGCTTCACAGCATGTGTTTTTCTACCTGTCACACTGTTATCGGTACCACGTGACACAAAGACACAGGGAGACAGGCAAGATGCAAAAAGGAACAAGTTAAAAAGACGGAAGCAATGCGATGGCCAACTGGAAAACACCACACAGGAGTATATTAAAGGGAAGAGTTAGAGAATAGAAAACGTAAGGAAAAATGGAAGGTATAGGAGGAGTTAGGAAGGAAAGAGATGCGAACAAGATGCCTGGAAGGGAAAAGCTGCAAAAAGCAATCTGATATTAACAGCAAAAGCAATCTGATATTAACAGCAAAATTCAAGAAGGGCTGCTGCAGCTCCTGCAGGCAAGTTTCTGCTCAAGAGTTACTTATCCTGAGCTTATTTGGCAGAAATGAGACAGAACCACAGCCCCAGTACAGTTCTAGACAGAAAAACAAATCAAAGTTTCTTCCAGAGGGACACTAAATTTTCTAGAGAGAATTTTCTCCCCAACCCAAGATGAGCTAGCACTGAGGTCAGATCCTCCCCGCATAAAGTTAACAAGCTCCAGCAATTCCATGTCCTCCCCCTCAAACAGAGTTCCTCTCTGCAAAGGAGGGGAGAAACCAGACAAGGCACGCATTCATCCCAGCCTACTTCTAACCTACTTCTCGTGGAAATGGAATGACCAGTATGAGGAGTTTGGTTGTAGTCCAATATAGATTTTTTTTTTGCAAAGCCAGTCACTAAAGCCAGTCTGCTCCAAACATCTTACAAGCCTGATATTCTCACCAAAACATCATACATGCAAGATTTGAGGCCCAAGGAGGACAGGCTAAATGCCACCTCAGATTCAGATGCTAGTTTGGTAATATATACATGACCCTGCATGCAAAATGAGGGGACCAGAGGCACATGCTGACACCAAAAGGTGTTTCTTGCACTGCATGTTTAGCCCAGACAGGCCATACGCATGGTCATCCTTGCACTGCTGTGTAGGAGGGAAAGAGGTTTGCTACGCATCTCACTCCAGCTATCATCAGACTCTGGATGGGACAAGTGAGACCACTCAATGGCTCCATACAAGACACCAGGCTGTCCTGGCACCTCCCCTCCTCCCAGCCATGACAGACTGCAGAGAGGAGCTAAGCGGAGCCAGAGGGCAGCTGAGCAGGGAGAGGCAGAAGGCAGCAGCAATTCAGACAGCTTTGTAGTTTTGCTTCTACTTTAATATAACACAGTGTCCTCATCTTTGCTTATCTGCTCTGTCTTCTCATGTGATCAGTCTTCCATGCCCTCCACCACCCCTAATTTTGATAACCATTGCTCCAAAAAGCCTCCTCACAGCTATGGTGTCAAATATACCTGCCCTGTCCCCAGACCACTGAGATTGTACCCTGGGGAGCCAAGGCAGGTCACTACCCTGCGTGCTGTACCTTTACAGCATGAGACCTTAATCTAGGGTAACCAACCCATGCTGCTGTAATAAATACAGCAAAGGTGCCTTCACAGGTGGCTTGGGCTCTTGACTTCAGCTATCCCTCCAGTATGGCTCTCAAATGCCAAGTAGTAAACCCAGCAGCAGCAGAACAAGTACACACATCGAATCAGGGGAGCTCTCAACAGCCTGAGAACACCACCACAGACCTGGAAAGGTACTGTGGTCCGACGCTGCCTCAGGAACAGCTCAAGAGATAACAGAACTTATCTGGTCCAAGGCAAGTTTTCTCACTGAAACATAACCTGTCTTGCGCAGAGGCCAAGCATCATCTTTCCCTTACATGCATCTGAGACCTCTCCCTTCTGCTTCCAGTGCCTGTGTTCCTCTGACACTAAAAGGATTTTACATATTTAATGTTGCAGTAGCTGCCAGAGGATGAAATAACATCCCGACAGTGGAATTACTACAAAGAATACATTCAAAATCCACCGAGAAGGCAAAGGTTGCTCAACAGAGGTCAAAGGACCCTGGGATTACCCATATCATTCAGGGACAGTGGTAGAGAAGGTGAGCAATAAAAGCACAAAGACCATAGTATAACTTTAAAAAAAAAAAAAAAAATGTATGCAGACATCCAGAATGGATAGGAACAGGCTACTGTTTCTTTAGAAAACCTAGATAAAAGAGTCAGTGTCAACTTTCACCAGAACAATATTTCCAGACAGAAAGAGGAGACATCATTTGGATTGCCTTGACTATAATGTATCCTGGATAAAAATACAGAGCAGAAACAGTCAGCAAGAACTTGGTTTTGTTTCAAAGATACCAACCATCACTTTGAAAAATGTGGGATGGTGCCAGGCAAAGCAAGAGACAAATACACCTGATAACATCCACAGAAAGTTTATTCCCAGCTATTCAAGACGGGAAGTAGAGCAGAGTCCTTTGGAGAGTGAAAACAACGATAAATTATTAAACTTCTCAGAACTTAACCCTCACTTTGAAGTTCATCAGAAAATCACATGGAGACACAAACTCTTGGGGGAAAGAGATGAAGGAAAATTATCATCACCACCAGCCTCCAAGCCCTACAGCACTGTACTCCCCATCGCAGATCCTATATGCAGACTAGAAGTATCCATCAGGCACTTGCAAAGAGCATGTCTAAAGCAGAAAACAGGCTACAGCGCAGAGACAACTCAACCCAGGACAGATCTGCAAGACCCTGCAGCTTATTAGCCTAAGTACAGCAGCAGATTAACACAAGTAGATGGGATGTGCTAGCTTCAGGCCCAAGGCAGTCACAAAAATCTCTGCACTGGGCTCTCCTGTATTTTGAGTTTTTTAAGATTAGCCCAAGGAAAGTCAGCTCAGCACTCTCTGTAACTGCTGGTATAAAAATATCCCATCTTCTGTCAAATAATACATAGCTAAACCTTGTTATAGGTTGTGTCATACTCCCTCCTACTACGGTCTTATGTCCATGGTCTACATGCTTTAAGACAAGTAATGAAGTCCTCCAGGAAGACAATAAAAAGAAATCATGGCTAAGCAGGGAGAAGAATTTTTAAATTAATGCACACCATTAACTCACACTGATATTAAAAGGCATGGAAAAAAGGAGGGGGAAGGAAATGAGTAAAAAGTGAGATAGTACTTATCTTACTAAATTAACATTTCTTTTCTGAAAGGAAGTGGGGGAGGTGAGGAGGAATTCAGCCAGACAAGCCAGGATGGTTGTGTAACCACAGGTGAACTGAATCGATACAACCATGGGCACTGTTTATCTATGTTAGTGAAACTACTCACATTTGGATATTTGTTTAAAGCACAGCTTAGAATTATTTCTAAAATACCATTTTTTCCCCACATTCAGTGGTAATAGCACAGATTAACAAGGGAATCTAGCTGTCCAGTACAGAAGTGTAAAGAAGCAGGCACGATACAAGCCGCAGACTGGACCTATCTTGAGCCAAGACAGCTCTGTCACTTTGGATTACCTCCAAATTCTGCCTTCCTAAATGCTTTTCTAAAAGTAGTCCTATTTCTCTGGTGTTTTTAAAATAAAGCATGTTGTAATTATGGTTACAGAAACAACATCCGTGATACAAAGCATTAAGCTGACCTAGCCAGAGCATCACCAGGTAAACAGTTCTCTCACGCTCTGAACTACGTAACAGCCTTCCTACCTTCTGAGTTAATGAAGATGTCAACAAACCTTGTTTATTGGACCTCTGAGAACAGAGAGGGACAGTTTTCAGGGGAGATTCCTCACAGAAGGAAAATGCGCATCACTGATAAATAGAAGGGACCAGCTTATGAAAAAAAAACCCACCCCTTTAATATCTGCCTCTACCCGAGGTCTACAGCGACAGAGAGAAGTGATCTAACCAGGCAAACACAACACCATTTCCATTTTCTCACTGCTCTCATCCCTTGAGCGTTCTCACCTCCCAGTGCTGTCCAAAACTTCCCTAACCAACCTGTTCCATTGCTCTGTCATTACTTTTTTCCTAATACGTAGCCTGAACCTTCATGGATGACATTTAAGTCTTTTACTGCCTGCCTTAGCAAGAGAAATATATTGACACTTTGTTCCTCTGGCACGGTTATTTCAGGGTGCAGTCTGCCGCTTAAGGCTTCCTCTGCAGCTTCAGGCCTGCATCATACTCTCTTCCTTATTCTGTCTTGGCCGCAGTGCTGTTCTGCACTGTCAAACAAGCTTCACAGTACAGCATGATACAGTGAGAACAAAACAAACCAAAAAATTTTCAACGAACGAGGTAAGGCCAAGAACCTGACAGAAGCAGCCAACTCCTGTGGTCAGCTGGTGACTCACGTTTTTGCTGGTTCAGTTTCTTACTGACCATAGGGTCGCACTGTACCACCAGGACAAGCAGTTTGAAGGAATAAGCACTTCTAGATTCACGTTGGCTGTAGAAGTCAGCAACATGGAAAAACTAGCAAAGAAAGCATTGCTCACGCTCTTTTCCAGTAGAAGTGATAAGGAATATGAACTGATAGCAAGGTCAAAACAATCACGGAGGTAAATAGTTATGGGCACTGAAGCTGTGGATGAGAATGTCTTGGCACAGGATACTGTGAGTGATAAAAAAAAAAATGAGTTACAAGAATAAAACTGGATGGATTCAAGGAAAAGAAATCAACTGAAGGGTGCTAAATACAAGGATGCTGCTTCTGCTTCAGGAAGGTCTGGAGCCATAGGTGCCTAGAGGTAGAGAAGGTGTAGTGGGGATGTACTACTATACGCAGATCCTGCTCTTCTTTTATTCTCCAGACTTCTGTTCTCTGTCACTGCTAGAAACAAGACCCAAGCTGGGCTCCTGGTCTCACTCACAGTGGCCACTCCCCACACTAGGACCTGGGAACATGGACTTGTGCAAAGCATTTGACGCTGTCCTGCATGACATCCTTCTCTCTAAACTGGAGACACGGGGATTTGACAGACAGACCACTCGATGCATAAGGAATTGGCTGGATGGCCACACTCAAAGAGTAGTGGTCAACGGTTTGACATCCAAGTGGAGACTGGGGAAGAGTGGTGTTCCTCAGAACATGTATTGGGACCATCTTTGTCAGCAGCATGGGACAGTGGGATAGAATACGCCCTCAGCAAGCTTGCCATCACCACCAAGCTGTGTGGTGTGGTCAACACGCTGGAGGGAAGGGATGCCATCCAGAGGGACCTGGACAGGCTGGAGAGGTGGGCCCGTACCAACCTCATGAAGTTCAACAGGGCCAAGTACAAGGTCCTGCACATGGGTCGTAGCAATCCCAAGTAAAAATACAGATTGGGTGGAGAATGGATCGAGAGCAGTCCTGAGGAGAAGGACTTGGGAGTGCTGGTGGGAGAGAAGCTCAACATGAGCCGACAATGTACACTTGCAGCCCAGAAAGCTGCATCCTCAGCTGCATCAAGAGGAGCGTGGCCAGCAGGTCGAGGGAGGTGATTCTGCCCCTCTACTCTGCTCTGGTGAAACCCCACCTGGAGTACTGTGTCCAGTTCTGGAGTCCCTAACATAAGAAGGACATGGACCAGTTGGAGAGGGTTCAGAGGAGGGCCACGAAGATGACAGGAGGGCTGCAGCACCTCTCCTTTGAGGACAGGCTGAGAGAGTTGGGGCTGTTCAGCCTGGAGAAGAGAAGGCTCCAGGGAGACCTTATAGCAGTCTTTCAGTACCTAAAAGGGAGCTTATTAAAAAGATGAGGAGAAACTCTTTAGCAGGGCCTGTTGCAATAAGACAAGGGATAATGGTTTTAAAATAGAAGGAGGTAGATTTAGATTAGATATTAGGAAAAAATTGTTTACAATGAGGGAGGTAGAACACTGGCACAGGCTGCCCAAAGAGGTGGCTGATGCCCCATCCCTGGAAACATCCAAGGCCAGGTTGGACGGAGCTCTGAGCAACCTGATCTGGTTAGAAGTGTCCCCTGCTCCTTGCAGGGGGTTGGACTAGATGACCTTTAAAGGTCCCTTCCAACCCAAACTATTCTATGATTCTATGAACACTGCAGCAGGGCAAACATGTTAACACGAGTCTTTGACTGAATCCAGCATCATCCAGCTACCCAGATTTATTAACCTGGTGCTAGAAGTGGTGGTGCCAAAGGTGGCAGAGGAGCTGGTCCCAGAGGTATAGAAGAGCCCTTGTGCTTCAGGAGTGGGTCAGCTACAGAGTGGATGTGAACCACGAGTTCACACTTGGCCATTCAACCAGATTCAAATAAATAATTGCAATCCCTGGGCTACTGCAATCCTCCCCTCTCTCATTATCACCAGACCAGACCCTCCATTCTGGTTTTGAAAATCCTTTACAATAAGGTTGGGAAATGTGATTTCAGGCTATTCTCATGTTAAAAAACAAACAAACAAAAAACCCCACAACAACAACAACAACCACCACCAAAAAAAACCCAGACAGTTACCCCTAGGTCAATGCAAAGTTAATTACAGTCATACCTAACCAGGCTTAAGAAATAGTCTGTGTCCCCACATGAAAATCATGAGCACATGTTCTTAAATCAGGCAGGTATTAGAAATGTGTTGCAATAGGCATCCTTCCTAGAAACAGGCATGTAAAACTCTGGAGACATAACAGTGCTACTGAAAAGGGGAAAACTTTGAATCAGTCGAGGATTCACTGCTCTTTAAATAGGAACAGGATATAATATAATTCTGCCTGCTGACAGAAGACAAATGTAGACTTTGATTTTAAAAAATAACTTTTTAAGAAAAACTGTCCTGATTGCAACAGAACACTGCTCTCCTGGAGAGGTTACACAATTAGAGGCATCAGAAGTTCAAGATGAACCAGCAACAGGGACAATTTAACACCAGCAGAGGGTTTTAGCTCACTTATCAGCAAGATTGAACTCGACAGATGCTCCTGATGCAGGGTATGGCCATTCCGATTGCAGCAGCAACAACAGCAAAGCTACCTCTGCCCAAACCATCAGATTTTCTGCCAGTTGCACTTAATTAACAGGTTGAAAATGGCTGAAGGCAGCTTTTATTTTCAATCGTAGGTAAAGGAAGGAGAGGACAAGGAGACACCAACGATGAAAGACTACAGTTAGGAAACTGGCACCTATAATTATACCCAGCATGAGACACGTCATGTCAGGGTGCTCCTAGTTCATCCAAAACACAGTGTGAGGAGCAACAACAGGTTCCCTGAGAGATAGTATGCAGCTCAACTTCAGTGTTCAAAGCTGGGGCGGCCTCCTCTTGTGAAGCAGGTGTGACAGCACACATGCTAACTCAGCATCTTGAAACCCCCACCAGTCAGAAACATCAAGAAGCGTACAGGCAGCAGTAGGCGTATAAGATATCTGGCTGGAGCAGAGTTAAAGAAAAGAAAAAATAGGCTAACGTAACACTGTGCTGGGAACCTGCAGGGAGACTGGTAGTGGTTCACACTTGATACAAGCCACTTACAAAATCATTCTAGTAAGTCTATTAAAAAGGCTAATGTACATATTGACAGAAGGGCTGTGGGCTATTGCACAAAGCAGCAGCACAGCGTTGGCCTTTCCCACGCTTATCAGACACTGTTGACACTAAGTCACTGACATCTCTGTCCTTAAGTTGCCCCTTCTGGTTATTTTATAGCCCCTCTCCTGGCTCAGGACACCTGATCAGCAGAAAGCTAACTCAGAAATAAGTGAATAGCTTACTCTGGGTTTAGTACCTTGAACTTACTCACAGAGGTTGAGAACAGACAGAGTGGGATACTGCAGGGCCAAGATGGGGTTCCAAAAGGACCATCTCACCTTGCCTTACAATTTTTATCATTTGAGGAACCATGGCTTGAGTCCTGGCACTCCACTAGGAGCTCCCCAACAGAACAGCCACATGAGGTCAAACCAAAAGAGGTCTACCTGGCCCAGCATGCTCTTCACAGCAGCAGTCAAGAGGTAACACAGAGAGATCGATATGTCTTACCCTCTTACTGATATTCCCCAGAACATATCTGCAATCTAGGGACTTTCCTAGGAAAAGGTAGCATTCTTGCAAAGTGGGTACCATGGAGGAATTCTGCTCCTGCAGAAGGCTCTGCAACCTAAGATCTTGCACCAGCGTTCTTTATGCTAGCGCTTAGCCAGCCAAGTCCTCACCCTTCCCGCATCACACC
This sequence comes from Ardeotis arabs, assembly GCA_011801015.1. Taxonomy (NCBI): domain Eukaryota; kingdom Metazoa; phylum Chordata; class Aves; order Otidiformes; family Otididae; genus Ardeotis; species Ardeotis arabs. Next base: position 37,647 of record JAAGAY010144148.1, read on the forward strand.
TTACCATCTTGCTGTGGTACGCCTGGAACAGCTTTCCCTGAGGCAGTGGGCCTGAATAGTTAACAAAACGTTTTGTACACTTAATCAGTACCTTGAACACTATGTCCAGATTGAAGTATTTTATAAGAGCGTTAATACACTTTTTGCCTCTGAATACTGAGCAGGGTAGGCTATGCATACAAAGCAAGCAGAACTAGTAAATCAAATCTGCCTACAGGTTTAAAGATTGAGTAAATAGAATCATATATTTTCACTCGTAATTCCAGTTCCCAGGCTAACCCAACTCTGCCTGTACTACTTGCAGCACTAGCACAACATTGCAAGCACCAAGTTATCCAGAAGGAGCATGTGCTGCTTATTTTGCTCTTAATTTTAAGCAGATTCTGGATAGATTTTGAGAGAACATTAGTTACTTGCCTTGATCCTGCACAAAACAACAGTTTCTTGATAGAGGAACAGAAATGGGAGCAAGTTTTGCTGAAAGAGACAGTCATAGTTTAGCCCTGCTTGGACCAGACTACGCAGTCTGTCTCTCACTCCCCTCACCCCCCGAGGGAGTAGGGAGAGATAATACAAGAAAAATGGCTTGAGATTTGAGATAAGGTCAGGGAGAGATTCTTAAAGTTACCGTTATGGGCAAACAGACTTGACTTGGGGAAAACTATTTGTTTATTATTAAAACCAAAGCAGGATAATTAGAAAGGACAAGATAACTTCCCCCCACCCCTCCCTCTTCCCGGGCTTAACATTATCTCTACCACCTCCCCCAACCCCAAGCAGCACAGGGAGGGAGAGGGAATGGGGGTTATGGTCAGTTCATTACACATCGCCTTACACCGCTGCTTCCTCGTCAGGGGAAGAACTCCTCACATTCCTCCCCTGCTCCAGCATGGGGTCCCTCCCACGGGCTACAGTCCTTCCTGAACTGCTCTGGCATGGGTTGTTTTTCCATGGAGTGCAGTCCATCCAGAACAGCTACCCCAGAAGGCCCTCCACAGGCTACAGCCTCCTTCAGGCATCTGCCTGCCCCGACTTGGGGTCCTCCATGGGCTGCAGGGTGATCTCTGCTCCTCCATGGGCCTCCATGAGCTGCAGGGGGACAACCTGCTCCACCATGGTCATCACCACAGGCTGCAGGGGAATTCTGGCCAGGAGCCACATTACTCCTCCCCCTCCTTCTTCACTGACCTTGGTGTCTGCAGCCGTTCCTCTCACAAGAAATTAGAATCATAAAATGGTTAGGGTTGGAAGGGACCTTCAAAGGTCACCTAGTCCAACCCCCCTGCAAGGAGCAGGGACATCTTCGACCAGATCTAGTTGCTCAGAGCCTCATCAAACCCGGCCTTGAATGTTTCCAGGGATGGGGCATCTACCACCTCTCTGGGCAACCTGTTCCAGTGTTCTACAACCCTCAGTGTAAAAAATTTTTTTCTAATATTTAATCTAAATCTTCTTCACAATTGGCAGGCAGATGCCTCTCAGGTTCTCTTCACATCACCCATCTCATCTCCTCTCCACTTCTTGCAGCCAGGCTGGGCAGAGTTGGGCCCAGTCGGCTGCCCGGCGGGTGGCCAGAGGGTGAGGGCTGCAAGGCCCACAAGGCTCGCGCCTCCCCCTCTCTGCCCCTGCTTCAGCTTCTTCACATCTTTTTTTCTGTTTTTCCCCTTCTTAAAATATGTTATAGCAGAGGTGTTATCACAGAACATTCTGCTACTGATTGGCTCGGCCTTGGCCAGCAGCAGTTCTGCCCTAGGCCTGGCCAAGTCCACTGAACAAAGGGGAAACAACTTCTAGCAGCTTCTTACAGGAGCTACCAATGTACCCCCGCCTCGACCCCCCAAAATAAAACCAGGACAGAGACTCAACTAAAATTTGAAGGTATCACTAGATCAACAAGCAGGCACTGCCACAGGAACCCTGGTAAATTTGCTTATCAGCTTTCAGAGAAAAATAGCATGCTCTTAAGAAAATTACCCCATAACTGAAAAAAGGAATACATTGCTGCTTAGAATGATTGTGACTCATATGTAGGCTCCACTTCTGCGTCAGGTTTATTAACACTAACCAATCCATTAAAATGTCCATTTATTTTGAAGAAATCTGGCTATCCTTAATGTAACTTTTTTATTTGGTGCTTTCCATCACGTGCCCTTGATATCCGGGCTACATTAGCCAGTACACATGTAAGTACCTAACAGAGTTTCAAGCATCTCACCTGCCCTGATTAGTTTTGCAAAACAGACTTCCCTGCTGTGCAAGAAAAGTCTAAAGCCTGAACTAAGTAAGAAGGGCCTCACCTCGAACAAAGTTACCGTGTTCATATGAGGGTTGTTAAAATGCACAGACATAAAGATCCAAATCACCTACACTAGAGACTACTCAAACGGGTAATTTAATGGACTACTCGCATAGCATCATCATTATTCACATCATGCCTGTGGCTTGCTTCAGAACGGGCTCATTTTAAGCACCAGAATAATGATTTTGATCCAATCTATTAAAAAAGGGAGAATGTCCCTAAACGCATTTAGTACTGTTTCTCATAACAGATAGCAAAAAAAAAAATTACAACATGACTTATGAGTTGAACAAGTTTCTTCTATTAAGGAGTAATCAAGTGCATTTGAGTAAACACCATCCTGAACAGCAGCCCATACCCATGCACCCTACTGTATCCTTCTCAAACTGGAAACTTGTTTTCTCATTAGCCTAATAAAGGCCTCTCTAAATATAAGATTTTTTTTTTAAAATCACAAAAAAAAAATAAAAACCCCACACAACAAAAGCCCAAACCCCTGCCTGTTGCAGATTTTCAAACACATGAAGAGTTTTGTACAAACGTATTCTGACTTGTATTGATACTACAGCAGTTACAACATAGGTGTTTGCTGTGTTAGAAGCTAACACAGCTACACCATGGCAGCCACAGCACAAATCCAGCACCCTGTGCAACCAAATATATTCTTACAATAAATATCAAAGCAAGAGAAAGTTCTGAGATGTGGTAAACTGCTTCTTCACACAAAACTACGCTTTTAAACTAAATGAAAGTGATAACTTCCCCTTCTCTTATCTTAGAGAAGCCCTTAAGGAGCTGCAATGATAAAGGTAAATGTAGCAATTCTAGGCCTAAGCTTTGTTTTTCAGTTAAAACACATACACCAGCAACTGAATTTCATTCTAAGGCCTTACTGAGTTTTTAAAAGCATGTAATAAATAACTGGTTGTACTAGGCACTTGGCCTTTCTTCTTCTTAGGTATTTTATGTCCTAGAATTCTTTAGCCTTCAACAATAACAAAATATAAATGGTTTTAAAAAAAAAGTTCCTTTTTTTTTTTTTAAAGCTTTTTACAAATGAAGACACGCAATGCTTTTCTGCATTCAAAAGGGCAGTCTGGGATTCCTTCGGAGGGTGAATACTGACCCATGTCAGATTAGGGAACTGTAACACTAAATTTAGAGACAGACAAAATTATAAAAACTATTTTTTTTCTTTAAAACCAAGAAGTATGTTCTGTTTAACACTGTCAGATCAGAAAGCTCCTGAAGTCCTGCAATTCACTTACATGCAACTCTACGTTTCACATAAAGAGGTTTTGGTTTTGAACTCAAGAATATTGTGACTGGGAAAGAAAACTCGTCGTTCATTAGTTTAATGACATTCTGGAGCCAAATTTACTGTCAGCTGTTATGTAATCTTCCCTTTTGATTTCCCAAGGCAAGATGACATGTGCAGCCTGCCAAAGACAAACTTTAATATTACTTAACAGCTGGAATAATGCGTATGACAGAGATTGAAGGCAAAAGAGTAAATTAGCTTTTAAATGAAAAATAATAATGGAATAGAAGTTAACAATGGTCTCTGCCCGGCAGGGAAGTGTTGAGTTCTCCATGCTGAGTCACCAAAGAAAAGGTCAACAAGCAAAGCCCCCTCTCAGCCAACTGAGCACCAAGGAATTCTTGCCTTAATTACATGTGAACTGAATCAAGTTGAACAAATCTTTATAAATGAGACTTTCTACAAAAAAAAGGAAACTGAGAACTTGGTGCAAAAACAGCCGTTGGCAAGAGGTCCCTTGACACGTTCGTATCGGAAAATATTACCATTGCCTCAAGACATCCAATAAATATGCTCTTATTTGTTTTACAATAAATTTAGGAACGACAGGATGCAAAGCTCTGTCAGCACACAAGAATTCAACTCTGAAATTGCTTAAAGACTGCCAGGCTTAGCTTGGCTAAGCTAGACAACACTAAGAAAGATTATGAATGTTGACAAGCAGTGTACTTCTAGATATGTCAACTGTAAACTTTTAAATATTTTGATGTTCAGAACAAAGTCATCCTCATAAAACAGCATACCTTTAAAAAACCAATCAAGACTGATGCGTGCATTTACCGTGGCAGTGCTGTACCAAACGCTTCTGCAAGTTCTTCTGGTTACTCTGTCACTATTGCACCCAGGTACCACTTCTATCTGGAAACAATTTTCAGATTGGTCTCTTTGGTTGGGGGTGAAGATTAAAGTGAATAAATCCGCTTAATTCTGGTTGTAATTTTTTTAGAACACTAGAGACTCATTAACCAGTAGTGCAGTAATGAACATTTCTGCCGTAACTTGTTGTCTAGGCAACAAGGGACTGTATTTATCAAGCGTGAAATTAGCATTAGAAAGTAGCTCCTATGGAAATTAAGTAGAAGCTATTGTAGCACTGTAGCTTCCCACTGAAATTTGAACAGTTGTGATGCCCTCCAAAAAGAAACCAAAATCTTTGCAGGGGAGATCCTTTCTCTGTTGCAGAGGTGAGTCAGCAGTAGATCCCTTTAAAGTACTTACAGTCACAGTGGTGTAAATTCAGTAGGAGAAATTAATTAGTGATTCTATAAGAACATACCATAATTTAAACAATAAGTGCGAGTCAAAATGAAGGTCTGGAGAGGAAGGGCAGGAAGGGGCTCAGTTTCTGTATATTAGGGCAGTCTATCATACTTGCTTTCTTTTCTTAATTTTTCCAAACACCTACTCCTAGCTGAAGTTCAAGACATACCTGCAGGAACTGTGTTGAAGGCATATCTGCAGGTAGTCTAGCAGGAGGATTAAACTGTTTCAACTAATTAGACAGCAATGCTCTTAGCTCTTTTCTAACAGGGAAGCTTTGTGAGCTTCCGCAGCAGAAGCCTGGCATCATTTCTCCATCAAAATAGAAGAAATAACTGAGCCTGCCCTGCTGAAGAATTTCATGGTTCATCCTTGGCCCATCTCCAAAAGACTCAATGAAAAGCTCACATCAACTGTAAAATGAAAGGCCTCTCAATTTCATCTCATTTTCATCGTCCCTTGAAAGTTAATGTCATATGCTTAATTCAAGACACAGACATAAAAAGCTTTATCTCCTTGTGAGCCTTTCATAGAGGATCCACTTCTAAACCCTCCAACTTTTTCTAACCATTCTTGGTTTCAACACTGTGCCTTTCCTGATCCTGCTGCTCTTCCACTGCTGAACTACCTGCCTGTTCAGATTTGTAGTGCTGCCTGGCCAAAAGCATGATCAGACTATAGAAAGTGTAATGGGGTTAGTGAAGATAGTAAAAGAAACATTAGTGACTTGAAAACCTTGATGGAATAGTTAATTTTGCCAAGCCAGACCTGTTAGCTATGCCTGATGAGATTAAAGATCACCCCATGAACAATGTTCATTAGAACATACCAGCTCCACTGGGAAAGCTATTCCCTAGCCCCATAAACATCTTCTCATTACTAACCTGCTTGCAAAAAAAAAACAAACAAACAAAAAAAAAAACCTATGCAAAAGCCCCACACCCCCCAAAGATACAAATCCCCCAGCAAAATAACACATTGGAACACAGCCTATAAGGCTGGATAAGTGGGCTTTCAAAATACCATATAGATCTGACAATAATTTGGAAGTCTCCACACATGCAACCAGACATCATGGTGGATGAACACCTCATACACTCCAACAGTCCTAGATGTTTCTAGATGAAAAGACATTGTATTAAATTGCACTCCTCTTCTCCTTTCAAAGCTAAAATATTATGGTTGTGGATGTCTCTCTACAGACAATAAGTAGATTCATATGAGCTTGTAGGAGCAAGAATTTAACTTTTTGCCACCAGGTCTGAACTGGAGTAGTAGATGAACATCTGCATTACATGTCTTTGGGAAAGTTATTTTCCATTTCAGTAAAACTTACTATCTTAAGTTGAAGGTGAAAAAAACAAAATTAAACCTACAACATGACTGAAGTTCAGGTAAGAGCGTTTGCTTGTTTGACAAAGACGGGCTAAGAGAGACTTTGCATGTATAACTCAAAAATTATTAGGACTGGCTTTAAGTGACACCAAACATTTCTGTATCTTGCAAATAAGTATGATCATATAGTCATGTAAGTGGAATACTGGCAGAGATGTGACCCCAAAGATCAGAGATTTGAGAAAGTTACCATGCATGCGACACTCGGAGTTGCTGTAACACAAACAATGAACTGCAAGCGATGTAGGCGTGCATTCACAGTTCATTAACCACTCTGCAGTAACTGCCTACATGGAAACTCTTACCTCGCAGTACACACACGGCAGCCAGCTCCACTTCTGCTGAAGGGTCAAGCTCTGTTGCAATTAGCGTGTTATTTATCCACTACGCTAGCTGCCTGTGCAGGCCTGCCATGTAGAAACAAAAGCCAACATTGCTCTAGCGTAACAGCTCAGGGTACAAATATTGTAGCATAAGCAGTATCAAACAAATTGCATCCTGTTCCACAACTGTTTGTCTTCAGTTAGAGATGTGCCAGATACTCTTTTTTTTAAAGAAGGCAGCAACAAAATGAACACTTTTCCCCAGACTTTCTTGTTAAGGAAACACCAGCAGATGAAGCAGTTGCAGGCAAGATAACTGTCCACAGATGGCATGCACAGAGAAGGATGAGAAGTGACATGACAGACTTTTGTCAGAATGGAGCGTGGTGATTACAGTAGGTTAAAGATGCATTAGAAAGGACAGGAAGCAGCTATTACTGCTCCAGTTGTGGATTCTTATTCAATTCCCATGTTCTCCTCTAGAAAGGCAGCAGTAACGAGCAAACCACCTCTCTTCTCCAACTGCACTGCCATCACAGCCTTATTTAACAACCGCATAACATCACTTTTAAAACACAATAACAGAGCACAGTTATGCCCACAGCTTCAGCTTAAGCAGAGCTGAGTGGTTTCTCTGTAGAAATAGCTGTAAAAGGTGAAATCAAAGATTCCCAACCCAGAACCTCTTCCTTCCCCAAGGCCAACAGCAGATGCCCAGGGAACAAGAGCCCACAGCAAGCACTCAGCAGCCTTCCCAAGGATGCTCCTCCAGCCCGCAGCAGCTCAGTTCATAGGCGAAGGTGATGTCTGGCTATTAATAGAATAATCCAGCCCACAAAATTTCTCCTCTTGCTTTTTGTAATGTACTCAAGTGGTAAGACAAAATGCAGGTTCAAAATGTAGTTGTGTTGGCCAGTGGCTAGCCTACAAAGTGAAACATCTCCATGCAGATGGCAATGGCTAAGCAAGGTTAAAAACATTTAGCAAAAATGAGAAGCAAGACTTACAATAATTTCATTCAGTAAAAGCAATGACCACATCCATAAAGACTACCACAAAGCATAATGACAAGCACAAACCAGGACCACTCCAAAGATATTCCACCAGGATTTGCTCAGCATGGCTGACATCTTCACTTTTTATTCAAATACACTGCTTCATAATCTATTTTTACAGGACTCCTTCCTCTTAACCACAGAAATACTCCTTAGCTACACTGTACTGAGAATGCTTGATTTGATAGTGAGATCCAAACGAGGATCTCATTAACTGAGAAGACACCACCAGTAAAAAACTAACAAGTGTTAGAGATTTCAGTTTTGGTCATTTCTTCCTCATCAACAATATCACTCTCCGAAATCAATACACTCATTATGGAAAACAATTAAAAAAAAAAAAAAAAAATCTATTTTCTGCTAGACTTGGGCTCCATCACATTGTAAAGAACTATTAATCTAGCTGTCTGTGATCAAGAACAGTAATAAGCTTACCTTTATTTTCAGGAAGCGTTAACTTAAAAGAAAACAAATCTAGGCTTAATTTAGAAACACAGTTGGACAACTATACCTAGACTAGATGCGCCAGATACTTTCCACCATCAACAACTCTCCATCAGTTTCCTTCCTGGTGCATGTGTAACTATCAAACCAGCCCCATTTCAAACACCCACCTTGCAAACTGCCACTCAACTAATAGTCAGAACTCAGATACGCTTAGATTAGGAGATATTTGAAGCTGCAACACTGCTGAGAGCCGCATGCTGATGGGCAAGGGGAAGGTAGTTACGAGTACTGCCTGACGGCAGGAGGAAACGCTAGAAGCAAAGCCACGTTCCAAATATCAGGTAATGGCTTTCCTTATTTAGGTCAGGGGAATCATCTCAGTCACATATTGTGAGCCTGCTATTTTTGTACAGACCAGCTTTCACACTGAGCAAATACACTATGCTTCCTGGGTTTTGTTTTTTTAAAAATAATTCTTAAGAAGACACTGATGCCAATTCCAACACTTAAAGCCTTACAGAGGTCAGACCATCTGTTTCTTAACTTAGAAGGGGAGGAGAGAAGACTGGATAAAAACACTTTCCTCTATCCTTTTACATAAATCTAAAGCAGACAAAGACCTTGCAATAAAAAACAATTTATCTAACATACATATTCTGTGTTTCCTCCTATATCCCACTACAAAACACATTTAAAGAAAGGAAATTAACAATAATGTAAGTGCTTCAAGAATTTACTTGCCCAATAAAATTATTTCTTAAAAGTCAACTTATGATTCAGTTTTTATTACCTCTACGAAATGAGTTTGTAAAGGTTAGAGGGTTTTTTTTGTGGTTAGACAGGTACTGTGAGTTCTTAGTAAAAAAACCAAGAGCAGCAATTGGAGGGGAGGAGGGAACCTACTGGGGGAAAAAAAAAAAAAAAAGCAAGCCTAGCACCACTGCCCCAAACAGCAGCTCTTTTTGTCAGACATCAAGAACTCAACACATGTATTAAAACAGCTCTTGCTTTCTCACAATTCACAACCAGAGAATTATAAGAAGCAGTTATCCTGATTTGGGTTGTTTGGCGGTTTTTTCTCTCTCCTTTCTGTTGATGAATCCAGTAGTCAACAGCTGTTCATCTCACATGGTCAGAGACCATTTCCCCAGTAGAAATCCCGATATCATCTCTATTAGCTCTCTGACCTGAGTCCCTGCTATCCACTCTATCTTGCTCTACCTCAACAGTCACAAGAGGCTGTTAGGAGCCTCCCAAGCCCCCTGGTATATAAAGGCCCTGTTTCTTTGAGCGGTGAGCAAGCTTGTCCCACACTAAAGAGGAAAAACTAAGCTCCACTGAATTAAAAGGAAGATTCACCATCAACTTCAATAGGAAGATAATTTAATTTGATTTCTTAGTCAGGTACTGCTGTTTGCAGAAAATCAGGAAAACAACAGTGGAAATAAAGCCAGAACTAGTGACGCTGAGCTGGTGAGACTGTCCTGTGTAAACACTCTTTCCCCCCACCCCCGGAAGATTCAAGTCAAATAATTTTTAAGTATATTTATAAGAAGATCTTAAAATCAGAGCCTTTTGAAAAATGAGCTCTCAAAGTCCTTGCTTCAACCCATTCTAACCATCATATTTAAACCAGATTGCTTAGAAAGCAAGTGAGCGGGCCGTTTTTCCCACAGTTTTACAGACTGCTACGCAGGAACTCAAGAGCATCTAGGAGGTTAAAAACATGTTTTCCATACACTTCTCTGCAACAACAACGAGGGCAGTGCAGAGCTAACCCAGGGCTGAACAGCAAAACAGTCATATCTGCAAACGTGCACATTCTTGACTATAGCTGTTTACAGGTTTGTGATTCATAATTAATACCCTAATGAAAACAACTACTCGTGTCTGAAAGCTCTAAAGCCGCAACGAGCTAATTACTAATAAAAGCTCTACAGTCTTGGTTAAGCTGTGGGAATGTAACCAGGCACAGCAAATAACGCAATGGTGAGTAAAGCTTAAACACTGCGGGTACTTTTTGATAAGCCAGCTACAGTTCTGCCTCTTCCTCTTTCCCCACAAAAATAAAACACCTTGTTCCCCAACGCGACATATGAGAAAGATGATAAAGAGACAGCCCAAGCAGGAAAAACAAAACACAACACCCCCACACACCCAGGTTTCTCAACAAGTCAGAGAGCTTCAGTGCAGCAATCACCTGTAGTCAGGCAGGCTCGCGACAGCAGCGAGATGAGCAAGCACTGCCGCTACACAGAAGGCATGTTGGATGTGTTCTCCCTCCACAATGCACCAGGCAGGATACATCCAGATGTGCTGTGCAGAATATATACTTGATCTAAATGTTGCTTTTCCCAGGAAGAACTGACAAGCTGGTTTGAGAGCTATGGATTTATTTTTTTTTTTTAAAGGACGGTTAAAGTCCATTTTCCAGCAGCAGAAAGGCCTTCCTGGTGGCACCAGAAGTGTTACAAAGACCTTCAGACATATTTTTTCCTCAGTTTGTCTCACACATCTAATCCAGTCCAAGCAGATAGTACAGTAAGTTTCCTGTAACAAAACCTTGCTCAAATGGCCTTTTAGGTTTTTAAAAAAAAAAAAACAAAACAAAACAAACAAACAAAAAGTACCAACATGGCTCTTAAATCAGTAACCAGCTAGAACTTTGTTTAATTACCTGAGACTTCTCCTTAAGAGATCTGACAAAATTAGAAACTGCACTTCACATGTATGGGGTGCAAACGTAGCTGTCTACACTAGGCAAGTCTGCTCCTCTCAGGCTGTGATTTGGTCTAATAAGCCAACCAGCCCTATGGTGTGCCTTGTTGGAAGCTCAAAACTTGTAACTGGAACATAAAGATCAGTACAAGTGTTTCAATGTAGTGTTTGCAGAGAGAGTGTCTCTACACTACTGGGCAGTCAATCTACAAAGAGAAATTAACAACAGAGGCAGGATCATCTCCCACTTGGAATCCCCTTTTAATCAATTTTGGCAACAAGAGAAGCCAACGGGAGCAGGTACTCATGTACCAGGAGAACAAAGTATTCTTATCAACCACGAATGGCAGTCAGTGTCAGGACACGCTTCGCTGAGCACACATCCCTGCAGCAGCACTCTGCTTAACCCAGTTACCAATTAGCAATTACATTAGCAGAGAAGTTCCAACCCATCACAGGATGATTATAACAGCTAGATCATACCAACAGCAATTGTGTTAATTAACGACAAGGCTGACTAGAGGTATTTGTTCTGAAGTCTGGAGTTACAAGGTCAGGACAATGCTCTATTAGGATCAAATCTCAGAGGTACAACCACTGCCAAGCTGAAAAGCAACAGTGCTCCAGAGGGATCAGATCAGTGCTTTGGTGCTGCTGCTGAGTGTTTGGTAGGTGAAGAAAAGGAGTCAGGAAATAACATCACGCATAACTCTTTGCAACATTCAAACAATTCACAAGAACAAGCTGCTGTGTTTGGATATACAACAGGGACAATAGATCAGATGAAAGTAGAGAATATGCATGCTCCTATCTCTGCTTAAAAACAGGTCCTTAAGGACAACATAGGTTGAGTGACTTTGAGATATCATCTCCTTTGGAAGAATAACCACTTCTTATATTTAAGAAGTTAATCTTGCCCACTGAAACATCAGGACTTCTTTTAATTTTCTTTTTATCAATAACCATTGCTTCATGAAGATGAGCTGCTTTAAGTGTTTCAGAACATGCACATGTAAGTGTGTTTTGTGAGCTGGGTTGTCAAAACGGCATAAGCTTGGACAATCACAACAGAAAATGTCACTGCAGCAATGTCAGTTAGGCCTAAGATCAGGTGGAACCTCTTGCCTAAGACACAACCTTGCCACATTCCCTTCTGAGTAAGGCTTAACATTTAAGTATCAAGACAAGCCTGTTGCTCATTATCCAATGAAAAAAAAGTAGCATTGCTCTCAGGAGCACAAGAACTTCACAAGCCTAAAATTAAAAACCCCTTTTCAGCAAATTAGGATGTCTATAGCAGGAGGCAACAGAGTACTTTGACACAGCTCCCACACCAATTGCACTTAGAACCTACATGTGCGAAATTAAATCAGTTCAGAAGCATCAGGGTGGAGATTCATCACCTCCTTTCTCTGTGTGCAGTCTCAAACTAAGATCAGTATTAGTTTTGCCTTCAAGTCAGACAAAAATTCAGACCATCTCCAGACTCCTAAGACAGGACAAAAAAGAGCCAGTCTCCTCACTGCTAGAAATACAACTACTTTCCTATGGGACAGACATCTGTCACAGCAGATTTTCAGCTCTGTCAGAAAAGGTGACATTTGCTGTACTTGTGTCCAGAAAGGCATGAAATACACCTTCTCATTTCATGTGTGATATCAAAGCAGGGTTAACTCGCAAGTTGCCCCAACAGAATATGACCATGATCATGACCCCAGCCCTAAACACACAAGCACATGTGCGTAACTGATGTAACTCCTTCCAAGTGGCTTGAAAGAGCAGAAAACTGGAAGCAGAGAGAAACTTCCTTTATTCCAAAGTGCTGTGAATAGATGCAAGTCTTAATATATTCTTCAGCGCTTGTCCTCTCAGTACTGACTTTCTCATTGAAGCATCAGAGCAATTTGGAAGAGCTGCTGGAGACAAGCTGCTAAATCATCTGGAGAACCTCCTAATGAGTGAATTACACAAGGTTTCACCCTCCCCTAGCTTCCTACTGCAAACAATATAAGTTTGCAGGTAGTGTTTCACTGTGCAGCAAGGCCACAGTGAAGAGATCTTACAGGATAAAGAGAAGGAATAAATAGTTAAAGAGGGTCAGTTTTCCCTGCTAATCCCTTATCAATAGTCAAGCTGTAAGTTAAGGAGATGCGTCCTTAACCTGTGGAGTTGACTGCCAGGCCTTTCCCATTCTGAACCCTAGTGTAATTATCACATGAATTCATTCCTTAACATAATAGATACTCTGCAGAAGTCACCACTTAAATTTAGACTGCCTTGCTTTTTAGTGACCAAAATACCTTCTTGCTCTGCTTGCAGGAAATCACGTGAAGTAGATGATCAATAGTCTGACAAATCGGCTGCGTTGCTATGGATTTGATACTGGTCTTGTATAACAATGCAGATGAGACAAATCAACAAAAATCCCTCATTACTTAAAGGCTGCCTCTGAAGTCCAGTGTATTTGTTAAGAAAAAAGCTTGGACGTGGCTTGGGTGAGGCCTGACTTTGAACAGCACCCACCAAAAATTACGACATAAGTTGTATGCTGTACTTTATTCCCAGACAAAAGAGAAAGTAAGTTACACTTCTTTACTTTATTTTTAGGATGAGAAGGGAATCAACTGACAATAAAACCACTGCAGAAAGATAATTCAGACACCTTATAGATCTTTAGTTGAAGATGATGAAAAAATGTGCAGAGCAGCAGCACCTTCTTTGTTCCCACAGGAGGTCTGACTGCCTGTGCAAGTCTGGAGGACAGGATTAAGGCCCATCACTTCCATGGGTGGGCTGATTATTCGGACAGGCAATTCCACGAAAACCCTTGAGCCCATAATGGTCCCCTCCTACCCCATCCCAAATTCAGTGCACGTCTTCATCAACGAATCAATGCATGCAGTTTACAGCATGGAAGCTGTATATTCTCATAGTAATTTTCCACCTCCCTAATAAGGGGATGTCTTCCAAGTAATCCCCAAGCTCCTGCAACTTGCCTTTTTTTTTTTTTAATCAATATTCCATCTGTACTCACAATTAAAGGTGAATTTAAGCCTGCAATATTCATTAACATTTCTAATTAGGTTTACCTAGGACATTGAATCCAATTGCTTATATTGGAACTTCGCCAAACTCTGAATTCCTTGTTTTTAAGTGGAATATATTTGTGTTTATTTATAGCCACTATATCAATTTTATCTGATTTATAGAAATCAAGTCTGAGTCATCTCTGTGGAACTCAGAGTCAGCATGTACATTATCAGCTTTGAACTTGCAAAATAAGGACAGTTGAGTCAGTAGGGTCAGTACTTGCAAAGCAGATTGCCAACACGCTTGCTTTCTAGCATAGTAACAACTTAATAGGTGTGCTTCTTCCTAACTTTAGCCAAGGCACCTACAATGTTACACCATTTTATAGCCACCAAAGAATTTCTAGCAATGGCCAGTCAGAGAATAGCTGCCCCAAAGGAACAGGATTCCAAGTATTTGCCATTACAGAGGGGTAAGCGCCTTTTCCCACATCAGTAGCTTTTCACTCAAGTTCAAAGTAATTTCTAAACACTTCTGACATGCATCCATTGCTGTGTAAGAGGCAAGCTGTACTCTAAGCCTTCCCTTTGCCACTCAGCTGTTTGAGTCCTATCAGAAACTACTTGCACTGTACAGGATGCAAACATGCAAAATGCACTTTTGCCCTCACTTGGACCCTGCAGAGGTCAGTTTCTAAGGAAGAAGTGTTAACTTGTATCATTATCACATGATTATACACAAAACAATAACCTGAAGCTCTGGGAAAATTCCAAATACGGGGAGACAATCTTGTGAATAAGAAAAAAAAAAAACAAAACCAAAAGGAGATCCCCCCTCACAGACACTGCAGTACCATGGCTATTTCACTGGACCGCCGCATGCAGTTTAAACAAAACAGGCTTGTGTTGGTGCCAGTTTTTGTCACCTCTGCCAAGCAAACCCAGGCTTGCCCTCCTACCATTTTTGACCAGACCCTCAAGCTGGAGGGACAACGGACCATGTCAGAGCTGTGCAGGGACTGCTGCTGGGAAAGGCACAATTGAATGCCGATGGCTCGAAGGAAAAGATAAAACGGTCATGCCTTACAACAGGCTTTAAACCAACTTCCATGCTCTCTACGTACACAACTTGCTTGGTCTGTTTCCAAATAAGACTCACTCCAATCCAGGATAAGAGAAGCAGTCAGCTAGCCAAGTAAACCAAGGAATTCATTACATCTAACACAGAAGAAGCTTTCAACAGAGCTTAAGAGGAATGAATTTTAGAGCACACCTGCTCTGAACAGAGGAGAACAAGCAGTTCAATGAGAGGCCTAGTTTACGCATCTCTTTCCATTTCAAGTACAGTGGTACTACGGCAGAGGCATCGGGCAGTCTCAGGGCAGACCAGTTACTCAACACTAGCCTGTGGGGATCACCAAAGAGAAGAACGAAGCCATGCAAGGCCAGAGCTGCTTAAATTTCTCCATAGCAAAGAGGAAAGGTGTGTCAACACAACCTGACAACTACAGAGACAGTTGACAAGGACAAACAATACAAGAATGGACACCAGATCTGCACAGACTGCCAGGAGAAGATAGTTACATTTACACGAACAGGCTCCAAACTACACCCAGGTCAGTGCGATCTGGCAGGAGCCAAGGAAGGTTCAGACATCAAGATAATCTCACCACTGCCTTAAAAGGAATGGAATTAATGACCACCAGCATGAAGACCATAGTTTTGTGAAAGGTCAAAATACATGCTTCCTGCCAAGCAATGGATCCTGCCCTCTAAGTGACATCAATAGCATCAAATGAAGCTTCCCACTAATCTTTCTCCACTGTAACAAGCTCCAGTTCCCACGGGGTTCTCAACTCAAAGACATCACAAGATGACATCTCCCATCCACCCTGGAAGGTCAGCTAAACTTATGCTGGCCACCAACACGAAGTAAGAAGAGGACACTCTCCTCACAGTGTTGCTACTTGGTCCAGCAGCCCCAGAAGGATTTATTTCTTTCTCAGCAACATGAGAAGAAACCACTGGTTACCATGTCTCTAACCCTTGATAGTCCTCTGCACTACTGAGATCACACAGGTAAAATAACAGCATATGCTAAAATAAAGGAGAAAAGGTAGTTTTTCTCATTTCACCTTAAATCACATTGCTCTTCCATATTAGGCAAAAAAAAAAAAAAAAAAAAGTTTTGTTTGGGTTTGTTACTTTTCCTGCTACATCATAGTAACTACCTGAACTCACTGCAGTTGCTGAATCTGCAGGCTCAGGGCTGTGAAAGTGTCCACCAGAAGGACATCCTTGACCTCCAGGAGTGTTTGCCACAGTGCAGTATCCTTTGCATGCTGGCTTTGGATGCTTACTGGATATGTACCTATTCAGAAAAGCGTTTTGCTTACCCAGCAAAGCACCTTTATGAAAGTATCCTGAAGGACAATAGATGAGTTGGATTTCTGCCTGAACCAGCAAGTGCTTCTGCAGGCCACGGTCCTCACAGACTTTGTCTCTGCACTAAGAGAAGCACAGAGTGCGGACACCGATGTCTGTGAGCACCAGGTACCACACTGGACACTGGCAGCACTTAGAAAGGACAGCTTAAACAGCCATTGAAAGTAAACAAGAGTCCAATGGATGCTTTTAAAAGTATCAGCACAGCTAAATAACAAAAGTGGAGATAATTAAGCCAGTTTCTGTCCTCCCTTCTTATCTAGTCTTAGAAAGAGGTAGGGAAATGAATTAGATGAGAATCTTGTTCCAAGATCCTCTTAATGCTGCTTAAAAAAAAAAAAATTATAGGAAACATAAGCAGAGACACTTTCAGACACCTTGAGGAACCTCCATCTGACTCAAGTTCCTCTAGTATGAATTACCCAACCAGATTGATTACACTCAACATTTAACAGGGTTTGGCAGAATTGTGAGAGACCGTGGATTAGATCTCCTAGGTTAAATGCTGTGCTCAGTTTGGCATTACAATCCACAACACCACTTCCAGACATTTAAACTATTTAGAAAAGAACAGCCTGGCATGCACAAACCTTCTTTATGTATTTTCATTGACCCTCTCAAAACTGTGACATCTGTGGCCTCTCAAGTCACAGCAAGCCACAAACACAAATGCTCCTTTGGCAATCCTGGGCAGCTGCGTGGAGCTTTGCACAACCAGACATCCAGCTCTCTGAGTTCTGAAGGCATTAGAACGCTTTTCCCATTTGACAACTTGTGCATCACCTGGCAGGTGGAGGTCACACAGTCCTGCTGAAGCAGGCATCGTGCAAGGGTGTATGGAGAGCTGCTGAGTGTTGTGCAGGTGGCATGCTACAGCAATAAAGACGAATATTTGCTTCTACACTGGTCAAGAAGCAGCAGCAAGACCACAATTGCTCAGAGTAATAGTTTTGCTGTTGGGGGTGTATCCTCAGTTTAAAGGTATCACTTAATTCCTGGCTTTTCTTTTACACTTTTCACAGACACAAATAATTTAAAAGTCAGAAGTTGCTACAAAGTGACCTAGGGACCAGAACTGGAAGAAGCATTAAGTTGAGAGTATCTCTGCAGGAACTGAAATAGAACCAATACATAACACATGTAAGTATCAAGTCTAGTTATTTATCTTTAAAACCCACATTTTCAGTAGCTGCACCCATTCTCTAGTCCCAGAATAACAGGTTCTGTCTATTTTAGATAATGGTTTATCAAACTAGATCGTGTCTGCACCCTCACAGGATATCCCTTAATCTCTCCCAATCTACCTTCTCCAGAAGAATTCTGACACCCAATAGCAAAAAGCATGCTGCCAGACTCAGAAGTTCAGAGGCTCTGCTCTGGTAAATACCTGAAGAAACAGCAAAATGCCTCTGTAGACCAGAGAGACTGCAGGAAGGGAACACAGCTCACAAATACAGTGGCATTGATGGGGACGCAGAAGATAATTCCACACTTCTGTCTCATTCCACTGCAAATTGTTTTCATCAACTAAATCAAGAGTGCAGGGATAGTAGACAGTGAGAGAAGTCAGGGCTGAAAGGAGATGTACCACAGAGGAACATAATACCCTGTCCGACTACCAAGCCTGAGTTTCCTTTATGCTCCTGACAGACCATCTACCTTACCCTCCTACGTAGCTATGAAGGGATGAAAAATATTGAGTGCATCACTAATCAGAAAGCATGTGATGGAGTTACCTCCACCATGACTGGTCTATGGAGAAACACACGGTAAACCTTCAATACCAAGACTGGCTACTCTACTTAGAGAGCTACTCATCTTAGCTTCAGCTGTGTGCTCTACCCGAATTACGAAGACTCAATCAGCCTTGAACCAAAGTCTGTTTCTTTAATCAGTTTCTAATTAATGACTACAGATAAAACAGATGGATAGCAGCTTTTATCTTCATGCTGTGTTGGTCGCCCTCTGGTGAAGGCAACATAAAAAAATTACTTCGATAAGAAAACTCAACAGACAGGGTACTGGGAGTAACACCAGGATCTCTTTCTACCAGAAGTCTTCCAACTGGATTAGGAGGACCAAGCACCACCAAAGGAGGCCAGAACACCATCAGCCTAACATAGACAATACACGCACACGTGTTGTCTTCTGCTCATGGACTAGTGAGTCCACAGGTCAATTCAGTTGTTATGCTGGCTTCAGATGCCTCAAACCAGATATTTGGCAATAATCTAGGAAAGTGGAAACTCCTTTAAATAGGCTTTATGTTGAGCCAAGTTACTTGACTGATGTCTCCAGTTTTCAAATGAGTAGAGGTAGCCAAGATTGTTCTTTGCCGCATCACTGGCTGTTGCTCTTCGACCTCAAAGGGATCACTAAATAGATGTCACATTCTTTAATATCATTCCATCTCACATTTAGGTATGCTTTCATTTTCACCTGAAAAAAGCCTATATGAAACATGATGCACCAAGAAAATCAGGTGACAACTTCACCCTTCCCTCAGTCTAGGAAGAAAGTTCTGTGACTATCAGCTGAAATGCTGTCACTTAACACATTTAGCAAGTCTACCATCTAAAGACCAACAAGGCAGTCTTCAAGAGATGGGTTCTTTCTAAGATAATCCAAATTCTGACTCCTGCATGATTCACTTTGCACCCTTCCAGTCGGTCTGATTATATCACAATATAAAGCATCATTATAACACACCAGATTCTAGTCCTAGAGTCCAGTTGGTTTTAACTTCTTTGTGAAGCACACACTATTCAGGCTGAAGCCTTCACAGAACCTTCTAGCCTTCTTTGAAACTGAGCTTCACCTGAGATTCAGCAGCATCCTGTAGCCTACCAGGTCCAGAGAGCCAGCACGGGTTAAACGTAGCTTAACCACAAGTCTATTTTGTGCTTGCAACTCACCAGCAGGTCTGCTTTCAGTTAAAGACCTGGTTAGAAATGTTCATCAAAGCCAAGAGTGATTGTCTAACACATCAAAAAAAGCAGCCTTTCTTTGTCCATCATTTCCTATACACCATTCTCAGTTTCATACACCATCCTTTGTGTTGTGCAAAACATCTTCTAGAGGAATCCAAGAGATGATGCCTTAAATGTGTTACTTTAAGGTACTAACATCTGTGACACTTTGTTGTAATTTCAGTATTACAAATCAGACATTTGTGGCATAAACAGCATCATTCTGGCCATCTATAGAAGTTACTGGTAACCAGAAGCTTTTATGAGTAGCTATATATGACAGTTACTCGAACTGTCTGCTTTTAACTCCTACATTACAACCCAAAGTTTTATGCAATAGTATTCTTGATCATGCTTTTTTCACATAACTACAGGAAATGTCCTGTAACTTTGTGCTGTAGTCAAACTGTTGTCCACCACAGGTAAAGAGTCATTTGTGAGGAAGATTTCTTAATAGTAGGGCTACCTTGAGAATGGGGGGGGGAAACAACCAACCCAAAAAACCCACACACACACAAATGAAACCACAACACAACACCCGAAAAAAAGAAACAACCAGAGTTACACAGGCAGGTAGCTGTACCACTGGCCAAGTTAGTTTCTCACATTTCAGGACAGTCCCTTCTCGTACTGTGGCTCATATTTTTCAGATGTTATCCTGGTTGTTCAAACCAACCCCTCACAAGACGGCCAGTCTTCTAAGAATTAAGCACTTCCTGAAAATCTGGTACCTTTACTGGTATGGTGGACTAGCAGGGACAACAAAAAAGCATCACTTGTCAAAACCTTGGTCTCCATAGTCCTACACATTCGCAATGCTCAGGATGTTCCCCGGTTTCTTAAATAGGCACCGATTGCTTCCATGCTTGTATTACCTCTGTTTGCAGTTCACAGTGATTCTCATTAGATTGCATTACTCTTTCTACAACACAAAATTAGACAGATTAAAATGATTTGTGTCTCATTTCCCTCTCCTTGAGGGATGGTATGTTTGCCAGCTCCACACAACAGCTTTAATAATTCATCTAACAGTATCATGCTGTACCATTAATGTTAGAAAACAAGAGAAACACTTGTTGAGAGGAAAAAAAGCACTTTTCGAGAAGAGATTCACTATGAATAGAACAACACAGCTGAGTTAAACCTTCTCCACAAGCACCTTAAACCTTTAACAGTTGCATTTCTTATTTACGTACCAAATTCAAAAAAGCATCTGGGATGACAGGAGGAAAAAAAAAAACCACAAAAAACCAAAAAACACCCCACTAGAAATCTTTCAGTGAAGCAGTAGACTCAAAACACGTTTTTAGGACATCTGAAATCCTATGCTAGGACTTCTAAAGGCAAAATTATTTAAGCCATTAGTGGAGGGCAGGGGAGAAAAGAAAAGAAAAAAAAAAGGCAAGCAAGCACTAACCTCAGTGCACCATTTGTCTAACCCTGAACCGTCATAGTACAGGGTACTGACTATTTTGGCATGTTATCTCCCAAGAGGAAAAGCAATGGGAGGAAAATTGATTTGCTCTGTCATGCATGATGAAGCAGCTGCTCATCTCAGGCAGTCACATTTTATTATTCTCTATCAAAGTGTAACGCTGCGTTTTCAGCATGAAGAAAACCTTCATGCTCTACCCTAAAGAGGCTGGAGACCCAGTCTTTGGCAGTTACATGGTCATGGTCACCTTAAAGATGACCAAGTCTTAAATTACAGGTTTTCTCTCATAAGCTTATGGAGGATGCAGACAATCAAGGTTACACTGTGAGGCAAGGACATCCCCATCCCACTCCTCCCAGAGCCCAACTCTCAGAACACACTCTGGCTACACTGGTAAGAGCTGGGGCTGCGTCCTCCTCTTCTGCACACTCAGGATTCCTCCTAGAGAAGTCAAACCCAGCAACATCATGGCAGGATGACTGGGAGCCCAGGACCACAGAGCAGCTTAGAGAAACCAAACTGAAATGCAGACTCTAGAGGCACTGAGTGGTCTTGTCCCCACAAAGACAGTCTACACTGCAAGATGTTCACAAGTTAAAGTGCTTTTGCAACAATCCCAGGTTTTATGTAAGCTGAGGTAATTTTACCAGAAGTTAATCAATTGTGGGAGAAATTGTTCTTAAAGTGAAGACTTTTACAGATGTGATCTTCATGAGCCTAAAGGATTACTGACTGCTTGCCAATTTCAGTCATGAAATAACACTGATTTTTAATACCTAGTTAACTTAATTTTCCAAGCTATTTGCATGTTGAAAGAAGAACAGCATTCTTCCACGAACAGCTAGTTTAAGAGAAACAGGAATTCTTTGCATGGCTTTTAGAATTTACCTATTTGAGGTGAAGTTTGTCCAAAAGGGAGGCAGGAAAAAAAAAACCCAAAAACATATTTAGACTTTTTCCTACAGACAAGTTTTTGCGTTATCTTTGGCTGTTTAACTTGCTGAAAGGCTGTGCTGACCTCTGTCCTCCTACATTAAAATATATGCATCTTCTTGGCATCCAAAAACCTGAAGCTCTTAAGGACTATTTAATTGCAACTTCTCCATTCATTTATAAAAGGACTTTTCACTACACACAACTGTCCTGTGCCTCCCCTGAGTTTCGAAGTATAATTTCCTCTGAAGAAAACACAATGTTAGTATGGCAGATGCTCAGTGGCTGAAGGCAAGAGGGAAAGTATTTGAGACTGAGGCAGGAAAATCAAGTCGATTTACTGAGAATGTTGCTAGCTACTGATAAGCATATTAAAAGAGATTTAGTTTTTCCAGTACCATGGAGGTTGAAGTCTAAAAATCAGTAGAATAGTGATGCTAGAGAAAGTACTGAACTTTTTTTATTTTCTCCAAATAGGACCTTAAAATTTCTTCTTAATAAATAATCTTACTGAAGACTTCCTGGCTTAGTCACATGGAAAGAAGAACTGGTTCCCATGTTGAAATATTTCTCATATTCCTCATCTTGCTTTCAAAT
Organism: Ardeotis arabs; assembly: GCA_011801015.1. Taxonomy (NCBI): domain Eukaryota; kingdom Metazoa; phylum Chordata; class Aves; order Otidiformes; family Otididae; genus Ardeotis; species Ardeotis arabs. The sequence continues at coordinate 59,873 of JAAGAY010144148.1, forward strand.
GGGAACAGACTACATTGCTTCAGCCTAACATCTACATCTTTGCAATGTCTCAGTACTAATTTGGGATGTGCAAACGTATTGCTAAATATGTTTGCTGATGACTTTCAGCCCATGACTTTCCTGCTCTGTCTGGGACATATCCACCATCCAGCCCAATGGGAGCTGGTGCTCTTCCTCAAAACTGCAGCAGCAGGGCCCAAGTTCCAGCGCCCAAAGCCTTTGCTGCCACTGAAATGCCATACAAAGATCATCACAAGCTGCAACGTAACCCAACAGTTGCAGCATGCCGATTGCCAGATCGGATACGTTCATCTGTCACGGCCACACACACAAACAGCAGCCCTGCTTCCAACAAACCTCTGATCAGCAGCATAATGTTTCCCTTCATTTTAGTCAAAGTGAATAAAACAAGTGCATGCCATTTTTTTTTAAGATATCTTTTTCCTTCAGCAAAGCCTGAGGAAAATATTTAGGCTCCCACTGCACACATACACAGTGCACGCAGCACTGGTGATGGCACGCGGCGCCCCATGAGAGCGCAGAGACAGAAGAGAACACGCAGAAACCTTCTCAAACCCAACCGTTACCAATGCCTTGCTGGCACAGGCACACATGGCTCTCTACAGCCTCCGCTCAGCGACAGGCCTCCTGCACCACCCTGGACACGCCGCAAGCACATGCACACAAGGAGGCCTCGAGCTCTGCTGACAGCTGAAAGAGCTCAGGGGGAGGAAGGAAGACAGAAGAGGATGCTGAGCTAGCGCTGGTCCCTGATACCCTATGGGGGCTGCAAAGAAAGCACCAATTCCCCTGCAATATGAGGCACCCTTAAAAATTTTAAGCCTCAACACGACTGGTAGTCCTACCCCACTGCCAGACTCAGCCACCTGCAAAGAAAAACCTGAGTGGAGAACCATCCTGGGGAGCAGCGAGGTCCTGCCGGGGTGAGGGAGCCCAGCCACCTCCAGCAGCAGCTCCAGCCCGTTTTAACTGAATGTCCAGACTAAGAGGGACTTACAAGTGTAAAGAGAGGGTACAGCCCAAAGCAATGCTAACTTGGCCCTGCTGCTGGTGCAAAGAGGTAAGGTAAGGAGCACTCCACCATGCTCACCCAATTTTCACATTTTGGGACCTTCACCAGGTCTCTGCTCTGCCTAAATCCTCGATCTGCAGACTCTCAATACCCTAAATTTAAGCAGCCCATCTGAATTAACAAAGCCTTTGACTAGCTTAGAGACAGTCTTGGCTGTTACCTCTCCTCATTCCAGAATATTTCCATTACTTTATTCAGTTATTTCTGCTTCTAATCATGAAAATAAATGTGGGGCTGATCTCATTGAAATCTCCCAAACCCTTTGATGTAATTTTAATGCATTACCACACTTCTGTTCCTACAGCTCTCTTGGGCTGAAGTGACAGTTTTCCGACTGCTCTACCCACAGCAGCCTGTAACACAGGTTGGCGTGAGTCAGCTTCTCCCTCTGCGCAGCTCGGCTAACAGAGGAAGCAAAGCAAGGCAATCTTTCTTTAATGTTGTAATTCTCAACACAGTCTTCTCCGTGTTGAGAGAAGTCTTAATATTCACTATGTCCTCTGCTGGGGGAATAAGAGCAGCTGCAGGAGCTTAACCCAGTAGGGGCTATGCAACAGCTAAAACCCTGCTTCTGCCCTTCTTCTGCGCGTCTTCTCACACCTCCTGCCACTCCCAAAAGCATCAGTCACTCCCTTCCCTTAGAGGAGAAACATGGAACCGCAGCCAAGTAAGAGGAGCCATGCTATTAGCCATTTCAAGGCAATTCTTTGGGGACTAACCCTCTCCACTCACTTTAGTTGTAGCCAAATACAACACTGAATGAATACCACTTCTCTTGGGCATCTGTATGCAGTCACCTTTCACATTCTGCTTTGAACACTCCGAAGTGTGTTCAATACTCCACAGCTGTTGCTTAAAAAAAACCTTCCGCAAGAAGAGAACAATTAAAAACACCGTTGAGATTTAACTGCTCTGAAAATGCAGTTCTCATTTGTTTCTTGCAAAACATCTACCTTAAAAATAGGATCTTTCTTAAAACTAATGACACCCTACAGGTGATACCCAGGCCATCTTATATCCCAATATTATTTTAAGATTAAAACCATACCCAAGGCTAACACATAAAATATAGTTTTAGGATATCTAAGAATAATTACAAAAAAAAAATCACTGGAAAATACCATTAGGGAAACAAAATTTTTAGGGAAAAAATAAAAACCAAAACAAAAGAAGCTGACTTGCAGCCTAGCTAGCAGAGTCACTCATCATAGTGCCACCCAGAAAGTGCGAGTCTGGGAGGCAAGGGCAAATAGCACATTTACAGAATTAGTTTGTTTAACTGACTGAAAACATCACAATGCAATTTTTCTTCTCCAGTTACAAGGACACAAGCAAAATATGTTATGCTTGTTCAGTTTACCTGACATCACATCTCGCCAGACAGTTCAATCGTTGTCACCATGGGACATTACATCCCTCTAATTCCATTCTGTGGCTTGGCAGTGGCCTGTTATTTAGTTAAGCTGCAGCAAGGAGACTGAAGTAAGAAGACATTACCACCATTTCCTTTTCCACAAGAAAACTGATCAATATTTTATGATGAACATTCTTGGCTCCCAGTCCTATAGCTTTATACAGCTGATCTTTGCAGCAGTTCCCATACTGATGCTGTTTCTGATCCCCAGTCCATGTGAAGGGCAGTTAAGTGTTATCTATTCAACATTTTTCAAAGAATTTGGGATTATTTACCTGAGCTTCCATTCTGTGTTGGGAAGCCATAAAGCCTCCATATTGTCCAGACAGAAAACTATTCTAGGCCTGAGAAACAGTAACCACACCCTCCTTTTTAGGGGGCTGCAAACAAATACTGAGCAGAGAAAGCTGAGTTTAGGTAGAACAGTTTTACAGACGAGAGTGCTCCAATAAAAATCCCAACTGTGCAATAAGCATTACAGGACATGAAATAAAAGAGTGGGAAGCCAATGTCTTGGGACAGATTGCAGGTTCCCAGCACAGAAGAGGATCACAAGTACAACTCCCAGTAGCCACAAGAACAACTCCTCTACACATGAGGATTTCACATTCTGATCTGAAGATCTTCTTGCTCTATGGAAGTGATTGACTGCCACAGCTACAGCAACTGTGGGTGGTGAGAGAAGAGCTGTCTAGAGGAATCATTTAACCAATAGATCCTTACATATCTGTTAAATATCCCTGAGCCTTGTCTGTTGACACAATCGTATCCATACTACCAAGGATGCAGCAGCGTAGCACTCTGCGTGCCATACTCTAAGCACTGTCCAGCGTTTGGATCCACAGCTATCCTGAGACTAATACTTTCCGAATGTTGTTTTAGGGCATTGCTTCAGTTCAAGTCACCTGTGGATCCTCTACAGATCACTCCTAGCCACGGCTTACAAAGTCTGAGGGGACACACAATTCATATTAGCAAGACCCGCTGGCCAAACTCAAGCCAGATCTCGAAATGGAGAAAACAAACATTATAAAAACTTTGCTCATCTAACTGCATTTACACCAGCACAGACAAATATCATCCTTGACTAATTTCCCATCACTTCAGCCTGATGTGAAACACTAGCAAGTGACTAATGTCAACCAAGCTTAAAAGGTCACTGCTTACTTGCTCTGTATTTAAAAGGACCTCAAATATTCCACAGAATATTGCTATGCCTTCTCCACACAGCCTGGTAATGCAGTGAATTTTAGCCCTGACACAGGATTTCAGAATCAAGGTGGTTTTTTGTTGCTGTTGTTGCTTTTAGACAAAGGGTTCTTCAAGCAGAGGTCACATAACCTGAAGAATATTACAAGGCAACAGAGGGTCTTCAAACTCAAAACACCATTCACCCTCACTTCTGAACCAAGTCCTTTGGCTAAGTCTCCAGGGCTTTACAAATTTATCTTTCTACTTAGAATTGTAACAGAGTGATTTTCTCACAATGTTTTTTAAAACAATAAAGAATTATGGAAAAGAAATCAGTACAAACAGTATGAATCAAAGTGCTTGCAGTTCTCAGCCTTTTCAGCCAACTCAAAAAGGTTCAGCAGGCTTTCCCTGGAGCCACGCTCCCAAAGCCTTCTCAGCCTTTAGCCTCTTTTCCTGCCATGGCCTCCACTTTATCCCTCTACTGCTTTTCTGTTCAGATTCAGAGAAAAATACTCACAAAAGTAACCAACAAAATCTCTACATGTTGCAAGCTGGGGCAGGAAGTTGTAGAGAAGAATTTGGTCACCGTCAGGCAATTGTTTCCAGATATGGAACTGGATTGTTATATTTTAATTCAAGACCAAACTGTCTTACTTCTATGATCGCCCCTCCCCAAATGCTCCTACAAGGCAAGTTGAACAGGTCTGTACAAAAGCTTTGTGAGCAAGAAGTATTCTTCTGCAGCACCAAGGAGAAAGAGCTGCAAACAAGTAACGTTTTGCAAACCTACGCTCCCTGCTCCTGGTAGGGGGAAAAGCAGGCAAGGAGCATCTTCTACAGATCAGTGAAGATGGGCCACAGAAGCTGAAGTCAGGCGAAGCAGCTGAGCAAAGTAAGGCAGAACCCTAGGACTGGAGGGCCAGAGCTCATTAACAACTCTGATAAAGATCCTCAGAGGTGCAGAACTGGAACAACTCCTTACTTCCTACCTGCCTTATTCCAGATCTCCCACGCCTGAGGAACTGATTAACTCACTCGGAAAGGCAAAAATCCCTGCAAGGCAGGGAATGAGCTGGGGGAGGCACAAGTGAGGAAAAAAAAAAAAAAAAAACAGATGGGTAGAGCCGAGTGGCCTACATGCGGTTGAGATGAAGGTAGAAGTTTTAATTTTGCCTTCATGGATTTTAACAGCAGCAAGAGCCAGGGCTTACTCAATTGGGATTCCTAAAAATAGCACTTGCCTAAGTAACCACATAGGACCACATGGGGCTGTATTTTCCTTAACTGGCTTTTGATCTAATGGAATTCTTCAGTTAAGTAAAAGAAGAAACAGGGTCTTTGTGGTGAAAGCACATGACCAGGAGTTAGGAGAACTGGCTTCTCCTCCACACTGCTACAGACTTGTTGTTTAGTCTTTCACA